>JARVZY010011537.1:0-61803 GCA_030686995.1 Artemisia argyi
TCATTGTAACCGGCCTAAATTTTGTTAAATCCTTTTTTAGACTTGTGCTTTACATAAAGGGTCTTTATAAGAAGGTCTAAAAGACCATTTTTGTAGTAGTGAATTTAGTTTCATTGTTAAGTTTTCATGTCGTACGTAACACATTAAAGTTTCTAAACTTAGTACTCGTTCCACCAATGTCACACATAAACTGAACCTAAACGAACTTAACATATCATAAAAGCTTGTGCGGTAAAAATTCTAACATATACTTTACTAATAAGCTCAAAGGATAAGCTAACACTCATTTTTAGTACGTTCGGCCCATATATGAAGCTCGCGAGATATATGCGTCTTAAGTTGGAACTCTAAATAACTTTTGAGAATAGTAACGAAAACGTAAAGCCTATATTTTTTGTATATAACTTATTAACTTAAAATGAACTCATAAGATTTGCCTAATCAATCGGGTCACGAGACTCATATAAGTCGAGACTTGTTTGACATATTTGGTCTTACTTTCTTTGCCCTAAGTACTCATTCAAAAACATGTATTTGTTGTCATTTGAAAATACATGGCGAACTGAAATGGAAGAAAGAAACACAAAACATATCACGTTAATTACGTGCAAACTCAGTTTCAACTGAGAAGTGTAACACAATATGACACAGAAAGAAAAACCTTTAAATACAATTTAACTGGTAATCATAACATAAGAGAGCCTTCGGCTCAGCTGGTTGGGTTGCTTGGGTGCTGATTTGAAGCTCAGAATCCTGCACCTGTCAATTTTTTTTTTATTATTATTTTTTTATTATTTCCTTTTGAAAATTTTTCATAAATAGTACTTGAACTATTAGGGGTTGGCTAATATATTTTCAAAAATATTAATACCAAACATTTTAATTAGCTAGACTATTATATAAACTATATTTTGACATGGGATATTTTGTGACAATTGATATTATAAAAGGAAATTTTATATTTACAAACGGGTTATGCTCGATTTTTATCAAATGCTTATACCTAGTTTATTTTTCACAAACTTAATTAAACTACGAGACTTAGATGTTATAATATTACTTATAGCAAATATATCATGGATTTTTCTAACTTATCACCCACTGAGTTAAGAGAATCACATACATATTCATAAACTTAGATACATACGTACTTCCAATGAGCCAATACTTACAAATATTTTGAAATCAATTTAAACATAAACATTACCACACAAGCAATATTAAACACAACCTCATGAGGACACGTCTACAAATTTGAACAGTTTGAGTCATAAACAAACACGTAAAATAAGACTTGCCATATTAATCTAGGTAGCGTGATGAAGCCGTTCCCTTTACAAATGCTTTGGGGGAGATACATGCTCAACTACATGCTTTTACTTTTCTTAAGTACTCTTAACTACTTACACATTACTGTGAGTTTCATAGCCTCATTTTCGATTGTTTAACTGTTTTGTAAACTCTTTGGGGGGAGATACATGCTTAAATACTTGTTTTATGCTTTCACAAGTACTCTTAACTATTTACATATTACTGTGAGGTATAGCCCCTACTCTTTTTATAATTGTTTTATAAACGCTTTGGGGGAGATACATGCTTGTTATACATATAAACCTTACTAGTTTACCTTTTACATTGTACTCAGTTGATAAAACACTTGACTTGATATTGAACCGTAGTACATGTTTTTACTTACAAAAGTACTTTAAACTTTTGCGAATTACTATGAGTATATGAATTCACTTTTATACATTTTTCTATCTCCTAGGGAGATACCCACTATAAGTTTGATCACAAGTGATTTTCAACTGTATGCTATACCTGATTTACTATTGCCTAAGTTTACTACTTATTGCCATGTTCGAAGTCCTCACTATCATGAACCATTAATCACTTGCTAGTGAACGTGAATACTTGTGAATAGATCTATTTGGGATTGATGCCCCCGTTTGTGTCTGCCAGGATAAGCCACCAAACGCACTTTATTTGATCCAGTTATAGGTTATTGGCAAATACCTACCCGAGGGCCACGACTTATTTTACATCATTTTATGATGCATGTTAAACGTTTGAGTAAAATGAGGCTTAGAGCAATAGAGAGATACTGTAGTCATGATACAGTATTGTAATTATTTTATCAAACATCAAACTTATGTTCACTATTTAGCAGAAAATCACTATTTGGCATACCAAAACTATTTTGGGTTGACCCATCTAGGGCAAACAAACGAACTTTGGGCATATAACTTAACCCACTATTTACTTTATAACAAACCAACTATGGATGTATAACAACGTAACCCACAACTTATTTCTATTAATAATTGTATTTATTACAATTATTACCTGATGCGTATTTTTCATCCTGCTTTAAATTTATAAACTATGACATACAAGGATTAACATATACTAACGGGCAGAGAACTCGATCACATGTAGTAAAGCCTAGGTAAATCCGAGTGTCATCCCTAAGAGCTGTTGTGAAAGAAATTAAAGTATGTTATACTAAAATGATAGATGAAAGGTAATTATTTTGATAGAAAATGTTGATTTGTAGTATTTCAACTCACAGGGTTGAGCAAGAGATAGAAAGTAGAAATATAAAGTCTTAACCAAGTTTATCAAGTCAAAGTTCAGGTTTACGAAACTGCATACAGTGGCATAAATATCGCTAAGAATCGTAGGGTAAAGTCATCATAGCCTATATTCCCTAATATCGTCTCCGGAACCACATGCACTACCCCATGCTAGTAAGCGGAGATTGGATACTCGGTTGAGTCATTACGCGCCAAATCTAATAGATCACATTCATTAGAGATCCGGCCTCTCGGATCTTAGATCTCTCTACCTACTTAAGTACCTCCACTTGTAAGGTGATCCTATGGTCAATTCGCACACAAGGTCCATGGTCAGTTGTCATCCCAACCATATCCTCTCAATCTATCAGACTAGGGTCCTATGGTCAATTCTCCTAGCCAACTAAATAGACTGAGGGGTCTACTCAGTTCAATCTAGCATAATAGATACAAACAAGCTTATAATACTACCGAAAATAGTGTAAATGAATGGAGAAAGAAGATATCTATATGAAGAAATAAAAGAGAACAAATAACTTAACAAAAACTTGAATTAATATGAATTCATCAAATGATCATTGAAAAAACATAATATTCAAACTTGAATACATATGATTATGGTAGACGAGAACTTCCATCTTCAGACTTCTAAACCTAGCTTCTTCCTCTGTGGTTTCTCTCCCCAAACCCTAGAAAACTTTGGGAAAGGGGATATGATCTTCAAGGTGAAAATTCATCTTGGATTTATAGGCAGGAAAGAGCTACGGCGTAACTACGTTACGCCGTAGCTAGTGTTATCTTCAAATGATCTTATCCGTAGTGCTAGGTACGACGTAGTTGAATAATGTGTTACGTCGTAACCCATGCTACGTTGTAGCTGACTTTGTAGTCTACGTCGTAGTCTTCATGAATTGTATTAAGTTGCCACGGTGTCCTTGTCACACCGTAACCCTATATCCTTGTTACGGCGTAGTCTTCATTTTGCAAGTATTTCCACTTTATAAATTAGCTACGGCGTAACATCATCACTAAGTTACGCCGTAGTCTTCATTGAATGGCCATATAATCTTGGTTATGTCTACATTGATTCCAACTTTGTCCATTAATCGTTCCATACTTTATTAATTGTCCTGAAATGAAATATGAAGGAATAAGACAAAACTTAACAACAATAATAAGCATAAATGGTCAATAAAAAGGGAAACTGACACTTAGAAAATCAGATTATTTGATGTTATCAAATATCCCCCCACTTGACACTAGTACAAATTTGGCCTTTCGTCACACATAGCGTATTTCGAATGGTCGCACACCAACATATTTACGTGACTAAATGTACCAGCCTTAAATAAACCACCACACTTGATCCGACTTGTGTGACCATTTCGTAAAATATATGTCACACATTTGTGTATATATGTGACCAGAGGGTAACTGGTAAATATTTTTCGACATTTTTGTTAGGATCGAATTTTATTTATAAAAAGTGTCGGTCATTAATATTATGTAATAGGTTGCTTTAGAATATCATTATGATGAAGTTTATGTTTAGTTTTCATGATTTTATAAAGTCTAAGGGCTAGTTATGTAATAGTTTCAAAGATATGTGAAGCCCTAGACAACCACTATAAATACTATTGTAATACCTCATTTTGAGGTTGGTTCTCTTAGTAATAACATAGTCTCATTATTTCACACACTAGAAGTTCCCTCGCACTCTCTCTCTACTTACATTCTCTCTCTAGATTTAGGCAAGATTCATAAGTGATTAAGGTTGTTCTACGGTCCTACAAGTGGCATCAGAGCTAACCGGGGGCCAATCGTGGTGTTTTGGGTGAAAAATCGTGTTTTTCGGTGAAAATCTTGGATTTCGTTACTGTTCATCGTTGATTTAGCGAGTTAGCCAGATTTTTATCGAGTTAGTATTTTTTTACTGACTTTCGAGTTAGCTATAACTTGCGAGTTAGGGTTTCTATCTATCGAGTTAAGTTTGGGTTTCAGAGTATTAGCGAGTTAAGGTATCTTTACCGAGTTAAGCTTCATATTGGCGAGTTAGCCTTTCCTTATCGTTTATCGAGTAAGGATCTTTGTACTCAATACTTAGGGGAAACTCTACTTAATTGAAATCAGGTTACCGAGTTAAGAAACATCCTACCGAGTTAAGTTTTTTGTTTGATTTATCGAGTTAAGTACTCAAGTTCTTACCGAGTTACAGATTCTTATCAAGTTACATGAAGCTTACCGAGTTACAAGAGTTGTACCGAGTTAGAACAATTACTAAGTTTTACCGAGTTGGCGGGAAAATTTGAGTAAAATTTATTTTTGAGAGGAGACTAAACGTTCAATTTTTACGTGAAATTCAAATTTTGGTATAACGTTGAAAATTTTGGCCCGAAATTCAAATTTTTAGGCCAAAATTCAATTTTTTTCGGTAAAATTTGGCGTAAAAATTTTTAAAACTCAAAATTTTCTGGTAACCTTAGCATTGCATTTCATAGTGATTTCCAAATTATGGGCGAGAAAATTTTCCAATTCTATTTTTGGAGGGAAAATCCGAAATCACTACGAATGAACGAGATAGAATTTCATACTTCACCAAAAACACACCACGTATTGCTTAAACGATCCTGATCAAGAATCATAATCAAATGACAACGGCTAGTATCAGATTTTGTGATTATGGGGATAATTCTTTATCACTTTTCTGGGTTTAAAGTAAATTTCAAGGGCATGTGTACTTATTTATCTCAAAGTCTAGGGGTGGATGGATGCATGACTTTAGAAGATACTTGTTTGTGCATTCACTGGCAATGATAGTGATTAAGACTTGGATTATCTAGTTATATCCGATGTAAGGAGTTACATTGTAGTGCTCACGGGTTATAGCTATCACTTTAAGGAGTTACATTGTAGTACTCAGTGTCGCACGAAGTTGTGGATAGTTCAAGAGGCAGAGATTTCATATACTGTTTGCACGCTTGGGTATATGGATCTACCTATGCTTAAAGGAGTTACGTTGTAGTGCTCAGTATAGGTTCTTAGTCACACCATAGTACAAGATTAAGTCACATATCTAAGGGATGTTTACTTCATTTTCAGATTGGTTATACTGGGTTGTTTCTCTAGTCATTGGTCATTTACTAGCTGGTTGGAATTTGAAGAGGTCGCTTATAGGTTGAAGAGAAGAGATGAGATTATAGAAAAAGAGAGTCATAACTTAGCGACATATACTCACAGAATGTGCTTCACAAAGCTGTTATGGCTTCTAAATTGCATTAGAAGTGTAAAGTATAGGTAATTGTATGGCATGTACACAAGATTATGATGATTCCGATAACTCGCAACCATCAGGAGGGAGAAGAACATGCCAAAATAAGTAGTGTTTCGTCTTCAGTACGTTGGTTGATCGAGGGAACTGTGCTTAATACCAGAGAAGTACCATGAGGTACCAAGTATGTATACATCAGAGCTTATTACCAACCTTCTATGCAATGTTATGTGAGTTATGTTGTTATGCTACTACCCGAATGACAACCATGTTCCTACACTTTTGAATCCACTTTATCCGTTGCGAGGTGAAAGAAGAGTTGTCGGTTCAGGAGGGAGCAGGAAAAAGAATAAAGGCTCACTAGTTAGGAGGGAGTAATAACCTAACTAGACCATTACAGTTGAAGTTTAGAGCTACAAAGACCTTTGCCGTCAGTGTCAAAGATCATACGCCGAGATCGTCGGAAGAGAGAACTTCAAATCTGCCTCAGTATCTAGACTACAAAGACTCTGCGCTTCAACAACGTCAACATAGTTTACTATTGTTGTAATGTAATGTACATTGTTTATGTATTTATAGGTCTCATGTAACCATTCACGTGTGAAGATATCTTGGAGAGTGATTGTTAGCCTTGCTTTTTTATAAAGATAAAGTCACACAAGTGAAATGGACTAGATTATAAACTAAAGGGACTACTATTGTCAAGAAGGCAAACATGTAGTGTTAGGAGCCTATAAATACCCCTCATGACTCTCCATGAGGGGTGTGGGAAAGTGTATGTGTAAATTTCATATTGTCATTTTAATATAAACCCTTTTCTCTACCTTTCTCTCTCTAGAACCATGATGTATTTCCATCAACCTCGACCTTCGAAACGTGTTTCTTGGTCATAACAATTTTAGTCACTTTTAATTCGGGACGTGTAACAGATACAAATCAGCTCAAAACATTTGTCACACTATAGATATACATATGTCACAAATATATGTCACACAATTGAACAGTGTGACCAAAAAGATATATGGTCACATGAAGTACTTGCGTATGTGGCTAAATTATATAGTCAAGTTTGTCACACATTATATAAACGTGACTGCTATTCTTTGCTGAATAGTTAGCCACATATGAATTTGAAATGTGTGACAACTAAAAATTCAGTTTGAAGCATTAGTCACGAAATGCATTTAAGAGTGACAAATATATGTCACACACTTGAAGAGTGTGACCAAATGTCATATATGGTCACACTAAACCATAGAAACATGATTAAGTGTAACTAAAATTCGATACATATGGTCACGTAAGTTAATATGTGTGTCTAAAGTTTAGTGTGTGTTTGTTTGCCAAATCCTAATGTGTATAGCCACACTTAATTGAAGCACAATCATGTGACTATAGGCTTTACAATAGTCACACCATATCACACATGTGTATCTAAATGATGTTTATGGCCACATCATAAGGGTATTATATGTGACCAATACATTCAAAATAGTCACATTGTGAAATATTCATGTGACTATTATTTATAGCAAAATGTGAAGTCAGTTATCATTAACATTGATATTAGTCACATTGAGGTTTTGTGTGACTAAATTAAAGATGCTATATATATGGTCACATGAAGTATTTATTTAGGTGTCTATATCATAGTGTCATATTTTGTCACACATTATTTAAATGTAGTCACAATTCGATACATATGGTCACACATTTCTGATAACTTATGTATAATCTATCTAGTTTGAGTCTAATTTGATATTCACTGCATGAATTGAGTTCAAACTGTTAGTCAAGACTCTTCATTTGCCCCATTACAATGCTCCTAGTTATACTTAGAACTGTTAAGTATATTTAGATGTTGGGATCATTGTGCATATGTTATGGGTTGTATTTTCTTTGTTTCTAGACTAACATTTTGCAGGAAAAGCAAAGAAAAAGTTGTTTGGATTGGAATTTGGGTGAATGCTAGTAACTCGGAACTTAATGCTGCTAATGCTAGTAACTCGGAACTTAATGATGCTAGCCCGTTAGTGTGCCCTCACGTTCGTTTCACGTCAGGGTATTTTCGTCATTTCACTGTTCCCGATTATTACACACTTCAGCTACCTCCCTTTCACGAAGATCGACGAGGAAATTTTTTGCAAAAAAACAAAACTAAGTCGTGTTTAACACAACAAAATCACACACACATAAACGCTCTATCTTCTTTCAACCCAATATCTCAAACAATATAATCGGTGCTTAGCAGTCGTGATTATTCAAAAAACACACGTACCAGGTAACCACATTTACTGATTTTTACTTCATTCAAACGGTATTTTTCATTTTTTATAACCTTAATCGTTAATGAAGTAACCATGTTTGGTAATCAATTTATTTGCGCTGTGGACAATCCTAATGTTTTGGATGAGTTTGTAAGTTAACACCATTATTGACAAGCTGTTATTTCTCTAAGAAACTAGTTTAATTACTCCTTCTCATAATTATAGTCCACTGTTGACTTTTGTTAGCATTAAAAATATGTATTATGAAGTGATAGTCATTCTCATATTGTAACTTTGTGTCGTGTGTTAAGATTAGTAATAGTTTAGTCATTGGGCTTTGGACTTGGCAAGCTAATATGTTTTATGCTATGTTTCATAAGCCTAGTTATCCAACCATGTAACCAAGTCCAAGCCCAAGCCCATAGAAAGCCCATAGGGCATCTCATGTATCTTACTATTTAAACACCTCAAAGGCTCATTTGAGGTGTGTGCTTGTGTGTGTATTTGTGTGTGTTTTCTTTGAATAAAAAGCTCTCATTTCCATATCTCTCTCTCTCTATATATACGAATCACATATAAGTCACCAAGTCACCATCTTTTCATCTTTCCTTCTTATTGTGCTTATTTTGTGTGAGATAAAGTTGTGATATTTAAGGTCCTACAAGTGGTATCAGAGCTTAACAATGATTTAGGAGTGTTTGGTGTTTGTGTTTTTCGTGTTTTAAGCTATTTATCACGCCATTCTTATAAAAGTTTCTTACTTTTCTTGTTTTTCTTGTTCTTTAACACTTTTTTGATTACAAACTAGTGTTATAAACCTTTTCTAACAAGAAAGTTTCAACCTTTTTGAAAATTTCAAGCTTAAAAATTCGATTTGGTTTTTGTACTTGTTTTCTAGATCTTGAAAAAGTTTCATAAAAATCATCAAGTTTTGAACTTTCTTCAAGTTTTGGTGTTTTTTAGCCTAGAAGTACAAGAATCTTGGATTGCAAAAGTCATTTGGGTGTGCTTTTTTCAAAATCAAAATCTATCAAAACTTATCTAGAACACAAAACCCTAGTTATCGAGAACCTTCTTAAAGTTATCTTCAAACGATTCCGTGGTTTACTCGGTGTTTTTCTTACTTGTATAAGTTAGTAAAAACACTTCGACTTGGGATAACTATCTAAATTATATAATTTAGAAAGTTTTGGGTGATAATTTTATCTAAAACATTTTCTAGATAATTTTATCTAAAACATATTCTAGATAATTTTATCTAAAACATTTTCTAGATAATTTTATCTAAAACATATTCTAGATAATTTTATCTAAAACGTTTTCTAGATAATTTTATCTAAAACCTTTTCTAGATAATTTTATCTAAAACATATTCTAGATAATTTTATCTAAAACGTTTTCTAGATAATTTTATCTAAAACATATTCTAGATAATTTTATCTAAAACGTTTTCTAGATAATTTTATCTAAAACATATTCTAGATAATTTTATCTAAAACACAATCTAGATAATTTTATCGAGAACAATTCTAGATAATTTTATCGTGACTTTTCGAGAATTTTCCGGGTGACAAAGTTTCGAGAATTTTCCGGGTGACAAAGTTTCGAGAATTTTCCGAGTGACAAAGTTTCGAGAATAACCTTCACCAAACTCAACTCAACCCCTATTTCGTTGGAACGATCCAAGAATCAACTTTATCCATCTAAACTTCATCAAATGGCATCTCAGCAAGATATTCATGCAGCCGGTGCGGAAAACCGACCTCCTATGCTTGAAAAAGGTGGATATCTCCCATGGACAAGCCGCATGCTTCGTTACATCAAAACTAAAGATCTTGGTAACCTCATGATCAACTCCATTAAGAATGGTCCATTTCAGCCAAGACAAGTTCAAATTACCGGTGATCCAAACTCAACAAATCCTACTGAACCATACATGCGTTTACAAACAGAAGAAGATTACACAGATGAAGACAAGATGTAGATCAAAGCTGATGATATGGCAATGCATCTAATCCAACTTGGATTACCTCGGGAGATCTTTGCTGCGGTCGACAGCTGTGAAACTGCTCATGCTATGTGGGAACGTGTTAGAAGGATTTGTCATGGAACAGAGATTGGACAACAAGACGTTGAGAACAAACTTCTTACTGAATGGGAGAACTTCACATCCACTAAAGGTGAACAGATTGAGTCATACTACACAAGGTTTTGCACGTTGATGAATGAGTTAATCAGAAACAAGTTGACACCTCGAACAATTGCAACAAACATCAAATTCGTCAATAACCTTCCAGACGAATGGGGTCGTTATGTTACAATTGTTAATCAGACAAAGGACTTACATCAGGTGAATTATGATCAACTCTATGACTTTCTGAAGCAAAACCAAGCTGAGGCTAATGAAGTTAGGAAAGAAAGATTGGCAAAGAATCATGATCCTCTCGCACTAATTGCTAATACACCAACACCATTACAAGTGAACACTCAACAACCATCATCATCCATTCACAACTACATGCAACCATCATGGATTCAACAACCAACACCGGTCTACCAACAACAATTCTACCCACAACAAAAAGAAGTTATTCCACAACAGACATACCCACAATTCCAAGAACCAGAATTAACTGACAATGATGAAGCTGCTGCAGCATTGACTCAAGCGTTTGCTTTTCTGTCAAAGGCATTCCAAGGACGCTATTCTACACCAACAAACAACAACCAAAGGATTTCATCGAATACTCGTAACAGGCAGATCGCTCAGCCGAGTTTCAATATGGGCAATGGAGGCCAAATGGTTGGAGTTTATGGGAATCAGCAAGGATATGCCACTGGATTTAACATGGGGAATCAGAATATGCAGAATGCAGGTCAGTATGCAGGGAATCAGTATGGTCAGAATGCAGGGAATCAGTTGGGTCAGATTGTTGGAAATCAGAGGGGTCAGAATGTTGGTAATCAGGCAATGGGTAATCAGAATAGAAATGTTGCAGCTCCAGTAGTTGGGAATTTGGGAAATGCGAATCAGGGTAATCCGGTAAAGTGTTTTAACTGCCAGGGTGTAGGTCATATGGCAAGGAACTGTCCTACTAAGCCAAACAAGAAAGATCTAGCGTACTTGCAGAAAGCAGTGATGTTGGCACAAAAGGCAGAGGCAGGATTTCAGTTGAACGCAGAGGAAAATGATTTTATGGCTCTTATGGATGACATGGAAGATAGAGAGGATATCAATGCGAACTGCATATTCATGGCAAATCTTCAGGAGGCTAAGTATGACACGGATTCTGACACACTTCCTGTTTATGACGTCAATGCAGTCTCTGAGGTATCACACTTCAACACATGTCACAATAATGATATATTTGATATGTCTCCTCATGAGGAACAACATTCTGAGAAGCCAACACCTAATTATGATACATACCTGGACACGCCAAGTAGTAGCAATACTCCTTCAGCAACTCCAGATGTGAATCATAATGGAGGCTTCGTTTCACAGCATGCTGAGAATGATGAGGAAACACGTGCTTTATTTGAATCATTATTGAATAATTGTCGTATTGAAATTGAGAATGTGCAAAAGGTCAATCGCGATGTTAAGGCCGCGAATGTTAAATTGACCGCTGAGCTTGAGAGTTACAAATCAACCGTTAAAGCTTTTGAATTTCATAACAAAAGATTGTCTGAATTAGAAACTGGTTATCAAAATTCCGTTTCAGAGAAACAACAATTGCAACTCAAGTTTGACACACTTGATGTTAATTCTTTCAAAAAGATAAAATCTTTAAACACGGAAATTTCTGATTTACAAAACCAACTTTCTAAACAAAAAACAGCTTATTCCAATCTTGAAAAAGAAATGGATGAGTTGAAAAAGGATTTTGCAAAGGAAGAAGACAAACTTTTGGAAGAAATCGTAGAGTCAGAACACATGATTGCTCATTTAGAGGAATTAGTGGTTAAGTCGGGTCAGTCGAGTCAAACAATGAAAATGATTTCAAATCAAATTAATCCGATTTACCATACGAAACATAAAATGGCTCTTGGTAACAACACCCCTTGTAATCTCAAGAAAGCTCAGCAAGAACAGAATGTTTTGTACAATGGTAATGTGATTTATACCAAACATGATCCTCCCGTCGTTCGGGATTCTGTGCTAACGATTGAACATGTCGAAGAGAGCATTAATAAAATGAAACAAAAGGATTTGAAACCCATTGATTACAACAAATTGAACAAACTTTCGGGAATCACTTTTGTTCCACAAACAGAACCGTCTGTGTTTTCCATTAAACGACCATTTGCGAAATTCTTGTCTAAAAAGAAAGTTGTGTCCAAATCTCTTTCTAAATTAGAACAAATGTCCTCTAACAACACTTTTAAAACAAGTGAGGCTAGAAACATTCTCGATGACGTTAAAATGAGAATTCAAGAACTTCAAAAAATAGTTAAATCTAAAACTTCCATCGATATTAACAACTGGCATTCTAGTTATCACATCGAACAGAAAAAGGTGTTTCAAAACGAAATTACTATTCCACTGAATAACATCAGCGCGAGTGTAAAAAATTTTGAACTAGCTTTTTTAAAAGAAACGGCCGACTTTGTCAAGGACCACAAATCCCTGGTAAACGAAGCTAATGATGCTCGTGAAAACATGAATGTTTTGGAAAACCTAAATGATTCTCTCTTCGAAGCTGTTATGACGACTGACATTATGTCCATCATTTTACAAACATATTCTGTTCAAGACGATGAACGACTAAGAGCTGAGACCTCCGCAATTGTTTCACAATATGAAAATGCTCTTATAAAGCTTGAAAAAGAAAATGTGTCATATTTTAAACAACTTGATCGGAAAAAGGAAGAATGCAAGTATGACAAACTGTCGTATGAGCGTGCTTTCAAGAACATGAAAGAGCAAAATGACCTTTTGAGGGCTCAGCTTGAAAGTATAAAAGGGAAGGCTGTGGATACTAAGTTTGCAAAACCATCGACTTCGGAGAAACCAAATGTTTCAAACACGGTTCAAAAACCAAAAATGTCAATTTCACGGTTGGCTCCAAAAGTCGATGAGAAAAAGGATTTGTCAAAACCAGTCACTCCACAACCCTTGCCCAAGGAAAAGGTAATGGAAAAGATTGTTGAAAAACAAAAATTGTTTGTTGAAAGAAACAAAAATGTGATTTCACCTGGCTCTTCTAGGAATAGTACACCAAATGTGACCACAAAATCTGTAAAGGAATCTGTTGGTTCTAATGACATGGTCCAAAATCAACATCTAGAAGAAGCTAGGAAAAAGGCACGACGTCGAAAAGACGGAATTTTAGGCTCAAAACCTAGTGTGATGAATTCTACAAGATTCCAAAGTACTACTAGTAGTAGTAAACCATTACCTAGGAAC
The DNA here is from genome assembly GCA_030686995.1 of Artemisia argyi. Lineage (NCBI taxonomy): Eukaryota > Viridiplantae > Streptophyta > Magnoliopsida > Asterales > Asteraceae > Artemisia > Artemisia argyi. The sequence continues at coordinate 13,522 of JARVZY010011537.1, forward strand.
AATCAACAAAATACTAGGGATTGGATTGCATCTAAGAGTAGTGACACAAAAGAGAATGCTAGGAATGTAGAATGCAACACAAAGAATTCCAGGGTCTCATCGAACAACAAACAATTTCCAAAAGACTGTAGTGACAAAGTTAAAGTTGCTGTGTTAAACAAGAATGTTGAATTTGTCTGTCCTACATGTCAAGAATGTGTTTTTTCAGCTAATCACGATGCATGTGTTGCACAATTTCTCAAGAAAGGAAAATCAAGTGTCAAGGCACAATCCACTAAGACGCCAAATAGAAACACACCCGTTGATAACAAGAAACTGGATAAGAAACCTAATAGGTGGATATCTAAAGGATGTAGTTTGTCAAAAACTGAGACTTCCGCTGCATCTGATAAGGAAACTACGTCTAAATCTTACCTTAGGTGGATTCCCACGGGAAAAGTTTTTAATACTGTTGGTCTTAGATGGATTCCCACAAGGAAGATTCTTGATAGTTGCACAAAGACTAATGATAGTGTTCATCATCATGATAAGGAAGTTGAAACCACAACAACCGTTGATAGCAAACACCCTCTATGTGAGGAAACATGTACTTCTAACACTGTTATTTGTGCAAACTCTTCTTCTATGGATGCAGGTACTTGTGAAAGTGAAGAGAGTGCATACACCCAATATGGTAAAGAGGAACTTTACGCCAACATCGCATATGGACATCCTTTTCTAACTCCACTCTTAACCCCACTTTTACTTGTTCAAGCTTAATTTTTTCTTTCTTCAATTCTTCTTTGTATATATTTTTGAAAAACAAAATAAAAATTTGAAAAACCATCAAAAACAAAATACAAAAATATAAAATTTTCAAAAATCCAAAAATATTCTTCGCACGACATGTCTCTTGTATAATCGATATTCAGTACGTTTCTAGAAATGTCATTCAACAATGATACGGATATGTACAGATGCTTGAGCGAGAGTTCTTTAAAATGTTTTTTTTTTCTAAAACATGTCGTTTCTCAAAAAATTTATTCACTATGGCTTTCGTATACTTCAGTACGAAACCCGGGCTTCAATGACGGCTTCTTCGTATTTCAGCTAAGGACTCGTTCTTCAAAGAAAGGAAAGTGCTTAATCAAAACAAAGAATTCAAATATTTTTCGAGCACTTATCCTAAAATGAGAACCAAACACTTATCTGGCTTGAGTTTTCTTTAGAAAAACTTTCAAAATCTTTAAGCTCAAGACCATGATTGTTGATCTAATGATAAATTAGATATTCAAAATTCTCTTACATTTTGAGCACCATCTTTTCAAGATTTTTCAATAAGATTTTCAAAATCTATCAAAATCGGTGCTCATCATCAAAATGACTTGTGTACACCTTACAGTGCACAACTCAAGTTTTCAAAGAAAGGAAAGTGTTACGCAAAATGATTTTCATCAACAAAGTGCACTTATTCTAAAAATGGACACTGTTGTACGCCTCAGTGCGACATTCCTATTCAAACAAAGAGAAGTCTTTGTTTTTCAAAAAAAAAAAAAAAAAAAAAAAAAACCTTGATGCAAAATTCAACAAATCTGAAACTTCTTTCTCTTTCAGAATTTTGCTTCAAGACGACTCCTTCCCTCTAAACTTTAAAAAGTTTAACATTTCTCAAAAACATATGCGAGTTTTGAGGGGGAGTATTTCTAAAACAAAAATTGTTCCAAAGTCATGCAAAATGAAATATGTCTTTCTCTCCAAAAAGCTTTTTCTTAATCAGTTGATATAAAAAATATCATGATATGCTATTTTTGAGGGGGAGAAGACATGATTAAAATGTGATCAAAGATGTTTAAAGATTGTGACTGAATCTCAAAAGAGCTAGACTCAGAATGTACCAATGAATTGACGAAGCTTAAAATGTCAGTAATCGAAAAGACTTGTCCTGGACGGGTAATAATTTCAAGCTAGTCTAACTAGTGATGTAAGCGTGTCTCGAATAGGACTTGTCTGAGTAGAATGTACCGTATCGAGAGACTTTCTTTGGACTTGACCAGGACGGGTAATAATTTCAAGCTAGTCTAACTAGTGATGTAAGCGTGTCTCGAATCGGTCATGTTCACTGAAAGTAGATCAATTCAAAAGTGCAATCTCTTCCCACATGTGCAAATTTCTTAAAAATCCATGAGCACATGTGAAGGGGGAGTCCTTCAAAATGAAATCAAAACTCTCAGAGTGTTAACAAAAGATGTTTAATAATCATAAACACTTTGAGAGATTTTCATAAATGGTTTCGTGGCAACAATAGGATAGTCATGAAGTTATAAGGTGACTAAGGTTAGGAAAAACCGTCCTATGATCCGCCAGAGCCGGAGGGATCTACCCAAGGACAATTCCAATAGAGTAGAATTAGAAGTCCTTAGGTATGATTGAAAAAAGGAGAAAATGAGAAAGGAGAAAGAAGGGGTTGAAGAATTAAAAAGAAAAGTTACGAAAAAAGGGTGAAAAGAAATAGCCCTCCATATGTTCAACCTTAGGGCAGACACCGGGTTCAACTCATATGCTACTGGTTGTTACTAAGGTAACGCCGGTAGTGAAGACAAAGACGTCATGGACCCAGTGATGCACTGCACTAAACCTTCTTAACCACTCAAGTTCTCTTAAAAGAGCTTGTTTCATTCTCACGGGGAACCGGTGTAATCTATCGATCTGTCTCTTAGAGATGGTTGATATTGAAGCAGGAGACCTCTCCCTAATCTCCGCATAGGAAACCAAATGTGCACTTATCGAGTCTAGAGCCTCGAGATTCATCAAAAGATCTCATAGGAACACATGATATTTCTACACTGGTTGTTCATCATTAGGGACGCCAGATGTAAACTTTAGAGTCCTACGCAGATCTTAGCAATCTGCCAGAACATTTATGAGAGGATTCACATTTGTGATTCTCAATGATTGAATGGAAATTCCTGCCAGGGTCAACATCAAGCAGCCCTGATAGCAGGTCACTTCGGTAATTCTTTATGGGTTACGCTTAGTGTTCGCGGTGGTTTCAAACGGTCTACAGTCATGGAGTGATCCCCAGCGACTCACCCAGTCATTGAGCTACTAAGTAGGTCTTGGAAGCTCTCTCGAGAGTATCTGACATGGGAACGGCCTTGGTAAGGGTTAGAAGGAGTCTTCACACTATGCTGTTGACGATCTCTAATTCTTATCTATAAGTACCGGATGTTTTATTGCTAACTGTTTATATGCAGGGACACTTCATCTCCATGGCGACAGATTCCACATGCTCATACATACATCTGGAAGTTAAAGAAAGCTCCCTCAAAGATCTTTACATCACAAAGTTCAAAGAAAGATTCTACGCCAAAAAGAAGAATCTACAAAGTATAAAGACTAAAGATCAAAGTGAAAGAAAGGGAACTACGTGCATATGAATATCAAAGTCCAAAGATGTATGAGCATGTTGGAATGGCAAACAACCACCGCAGACGCAGAAGTGACAAAAGGCAGATAATCCCACATCGCAAAGGAACAAAGAACGATGAAAAATCAGTTATCAAAAATCACAAAGCATGAAGGAACAAAGACTAAAGGCTATTCTGCAACGACACACAAAGTTAAAGACAAAGAACACGGAAGACCCACTCACGTGGAGCATCATTCGAATGACCACCCCTTAGGGGGAGATTGTTAGCATTAAAAATATGTATTATGAAGTGATGGTCATTCTCATATTGTAACTTTGTGTCGTGTGTTAAGATTAGTAATAGTTTAGTCATTGGGCTTTGGACTTGGCAAGCTAATATGTTTTATGCTATGTTTCATAAGCCTAGTTATCCAACCATGTAACCAAGTCCAAGCCCAAGCCCATAGAAAGCCCATAGGGCATCTCATGTATCTTACTATTTAAACACCTCAAAGGCTCATTTGAGGTGTGTGCTTGTGTGTGTATTTGTGTGTGTTTTCTTTGAATAAAAAGCTCTCATTTCCATATCTCTCTCTCTCTATATATACGAATCACATATAAGTCACCAAGTCACCATCTTTTCATCTTTCCTTCTTATTGTGCTTATTTTGTGTGAGATAAAGTTGTGATATTTAAGGTCCTACAACTTTCGAAGTCTTTAGTTTTCAACTTTGATCTTAAATATTTTTATTTGTGTTATATATTACCTGATGCAAAGTATATGAATGGATTAAGTTTTGAATGTATTTTCCTTTGGCATAATTTTTATCAACTATTATATAACACAAATAAAAATATATAAGGTCAAATTTGCCAAATGAAGACTTAAAAAGTCACACATTAAGTGTCCACTATGACTTTTTCAAGTATTTTTTCTTCAACTTTGACTTCAAATTTTTTTGTCTATGTTATATAGTACTTGATGCAAGATATATGAATGGATTTAGTTTTTAGTTGTGTTTTCATTTGTATAATTTTCATTAAGTATTATATAACACAAATAAATATATTTAAGGTCAAAGTTGGTGAAAAAAGACTTAGAAAAGTCATAGTGGACACTTAATGTGGGACGGAGGTAGTAGTATTTAATTCACAATGGTTAAAAATTTATTTTCATATACAGGAACTGCATAATGATTATGTTCTAGGAGATTCCTATACTGGAAATGGTTTTATTTTCTTAGTTAACTGTGTGTGTGGGGGGGGGGGGGGGTAGATGGAAAGTTCGTGTAAGGAGAGTCTCACAATTTAAGTGTGTTGTTGAGGGGGCCAGGTGGAATGATTTTGTCATTCACAACATCTCCTGTTTTGATGTTGAGTACATACATTTTGTTGAAGAGGGTGAGGATATGTTTTATGTAACTTGCTATGGTAAGGATGGGTTGGAGTTTCGCAATTATGAACCCGAGAGTGCCCCATTTTGGAGATGTTTAGTGCCTGTGACCGACACATCTCTGCTTATGCAGTCGTTGGAGGAAGACTTTCTGAGAAATCTGGATGGTCCAACACCTACTAATTCGGTCGTGGTTTCCACTAACACGACTGACTACAATGTTAGGGTGGCCAGTGATCATCTCTATGGTCGATACGTCCACTCCTTCTTCTATGGCACTGGTTGGTTGACACTCGTTCGAGACTTGAATATGAAGGGTGGTCAGTGGATGGTTTTTACTCAGGTTGACCCGGGCAAGGAATTTAATGTGATGTTGTTTGAACTTGATGGAGGGGCCATCACAATTGTGGAGTCATACAACACCAATATTGCCATGAATTCCTTGTGTCACCAACCACATGACTATGGTAGTTTTTCCTTTATTAGCTTTAACTACATCAAGTATATGATATCTTTGTAACATTTTGGATTATCTATAACTTACTCATTTTGTATTATTAAATTTAGATTTTGAAGCCGGACGGATGAACTTGATGTGCAAATGGTCGTTTCACACTGTCAACGACCAAGAAGATAGGGCATTCTACCGACCACTGACTGCATAATTCGGGAGAGATGGACGACTAGTAAGTGTCTTGAAAACTTTGATAATTTGTCAAATTGTTATGCAACAATTTCAATGAGATTACAAACTAAACAACTATCAATCTATAGCAGTTCTAACTTTGTACATTTTGTAACAGACTATACCATCAAAAATTGTGCACAATTACAACTTGTATGGGTACTCTGTCGCTGTTGTGAAGCACCAAATGTGACGAACATACATATTAATTAGATTCTACGACATTAGAGAGCTAATGGCCACATTACTTGGTGGATGGTTGGTTTTAGATCATAAAAAAGAATGGAATGCAATAAACCAACATACTTAACCCTTCTAAGTTCCCGCTACTGCTCCTTTTGTCATTTCAACTCCCTTTGAGCAAAGGAATGCACCAGCCACATTGCTAGATTGTTGAAAAAACAAAAGGAACAGTATGGGAACTGAGAATGGAAAGGTATGTTGAAATTCCAGACTCAAAGTAATACAAACAATCTACAAGTGTTGAGTAAAGAATAGAGTCTAAGTAACATCACTCGTCTTGAATGCGATCATGAAGTGGCATGTCATGAACAATACACACTATATCATTATCACATTGAAGACGTCTCAATGATCAGGCCAGATCTATCTAACATTGCAGAAAGGTTTCGTTGCTTTGTTTTTTGGACACCGTCTAATAACCACACAAACGGTAGTAGACGTTTTCCAAATTAAGCAATGGAACCATCTACAACGCTAGATATATCTGCCCTAATCATTGAGCTTTAAGTTATTAGAAAACAAATTCTTACTATCATTTATATTGCTCCCTTAGATGTGACGAACATACATATTAATTATGTAGATTCTACGACATTAGAGAGCTAATGGCCACATTACTTGGTCGACGGTTGGTTTTAAATCATAAAAAAGAATGGAATGCAATAAACCAACATACGTAACCCTTCTAAGTTCCCGCTAATGCTCCTTTTCTCGTTTCAACTCCCTTTGAGCAAAGGACTGCACCAGCCGCATTGCAAGATTGTTGAAAAAACAAAAGAAACAGTATGGGAACTTAGAATGGAAAGGTATGTTGAAATTCAAGACTCAAAGTAATACAAACAATCTACAAATATTGAGTAAAGAATAGATGTTGGGAATAAAATGCACAAGTTAAAGAGTCTGCCAGAAGAGCCTGCTAGATGATAGTTAAGCCTGCCTCTTCAGTTTTGTTGATGTTGAAGATACACTAACAGTACCTTCTGGGTAAGAAGGTACTGCTAGTTAAAGAAGGTCCTGCCAGTTTTAACGACAAGTTGTTATATTTTATTTAGAGATATTTAGTTGTATTATTAGTCTTTGTACAAAGTTATACGTTAAGTAGAAGTAGTACAGAAGTCTCAGTAGAAACAATGGAGTGTTTTACCTTGAAAGATGTAATATTAGGATAAGATAAGTCTCTAATATATTATATTAGACAACTTGACAACTTGTAATAAGGGCTCCTTATGCTATAAAAGGAACCCTTAAGTCACCTTCTTAGATAGAGTTTTGATAGATCACATGCACAACAAGTAAGCATACTTGACAACTAGATCAATCACTACATGCATAACTTCCACCTTTAAAATCCTTTTTCACGTATCAAAGATTCAAGGTTACACTTGTAATCCTGGCGATAGTTTAGATCACCCGTATTATTTCATCAATAATATTGAATCGTTTTGTGTTATTCATGTTGTGTTCATCACTCTAAACTTATTCACGTTTACTTATTCACCACCTTTGTTCCTTTAGTGTGTTTTAGTAAATTCCACATGCTAAATCACATTCATTCATAAATATCCCAAACACATCATTAAGATTAACATCCCAAGTGTTTACACAATCAAATCCTTCCACAAGTGGTATCAGAGCAAGGCTGATATTTACGACATAAAAGAACAAAGCAAAAATGGATGTTGAGCACATTCAAACCAATGTGGCTGCAAAACTTCCATTACTCAAACAAAATGAGTTTGAGATGTGGAGATTGAGCGTTGAGCAATACTTTCAAGTGCAAGACGATGCACTTTGGGAGATTATTGAAGAAGGAAACTCATTCAAACCAATAACCACCACCTCTACAGTAAACGATGCACTTGTCACAACTGTGCAAGTAAACCCAACAACCGCAGAAGAAAGAATCCAAAAGAGAAATGATCTTAAAGCCAGGAGTATGCTTCTCATGTCTATTCCAAATGACCAGCTCTTAATCTTTAACAAGTACAAATGTGCTAAAACTCTTTTTCAAGCTATTGTGGCTAGATTTGGTAGTAATGATGCCACCAAGAAAACTCAGAAAACACTTTTAAAACAACAGTTTGAAAACTTTTCAGCCACAACAAATGAGTCTTTGGATAGCATGTTCAATAGACTACAAAAGCTTTCTAGTCAGTTAGTCATTCATGAGGTGATAATATCTCAAGAAGACTTAAACTCCAAATTTCTTAGAAGTCTACCCTCTGAATGGGCCATGCATGTCATTGTCTGGAAAAACAAACCAGATATTGATTCCATGAGTCTTAATGATATTTACAGCAACTTCAAAATAGTAGAACATGAACTCAAGAAGTCTACTAGTTCAAGCTCGGGAAATATGGCCTTTGTGTCATCTCATGGTACTTCCAAGAAAGTTGATGAAGAAAAGGATGGTAGAGAAGAAGGTACTGCCAACACAAATTTTGGTACTGCCAGTACTTCCAGCAGTACCAAAACCATTTTAGATGAAACAATTGGTTGTGCTTTCCTAACATCACAACACAATGGTTCCATATTGACCTTTGAAGATCTTCAAGAGATCAGTGATGATGATCTTGAAGAAATGGACATAAAGTGGCAGCTTTCACTTCTTAGCATGAGGGCTAAGAAATATTTGATGAGGACAGGAAAGAAGATTGTCATCAATGGCAATGAACCTGCTGGGTATGACAAGTCTAAAGTGGAGTGCTACAACTGCCACATGAAGGGTCACTACTCAAGAGAATGTAGGAGACCAAAGAAGCAGGGTGATAAGGGAAGAGGTTTTGAGAACAAGAACAAGGAAAACAATGAGAACAAGAGCAAGAAAGTGGCCATCACTGAAACAAAAGCTATGGTAGCTATTGATGGGTTGGGTTTTGATTGGAGCTTTATGGGTGAAGAAGAGTCATCTTCAAATGAAATGGCTTTAATGGCTTTCTCCAATCCTGAGGTACAAATTACTAAATGTTCTGCTACTTGTGAAGTTTTTAAAGAATTAGAAATCTTAAGAAAACTTTATGATTAACTGAAAGTAGAAGAAAGAAAAACTCATCAAGACCTAGTTAATCATAAGTGTGGTATGGCCAAACTTGAGAAACAGATAATTCACTTTAGAGAAAATGAACTCACCTTTTCTGACACAAAAGCTATTCTTAATAAAGATATATTCTTAAAAGATGCTGAAATAAATCTGTTAAGAACTGAGTTTGCTAAAGTGAAACAAGCAAAAGATAATATTCAACTAACTGTTACAACTTTAGAAAATGCTTCTGCATGTACTAAAAGTATAGTTGAAAACCAAATGAACAAGAAAATCAAATCTGGGATTGGAAACAACACATGCCCACCTCCTTACAGAGGAATTCCCTGTCCCCCAGGTATAGATCTTGCTGAATCAGGTTTACATGAACTCACTCATAAACCACTGGAAAAAGTAAAACCTATAGAAAATAGTGAACCTTTTGAGAGTGCAAGTGATACTTCACTCTCCAAAGAAAAGGTGCTCACTGATAAGAGCTCAGATGATACATCTATTGAAGGTTGGACATCTGATGAGAATGGAAAAGAGACTGTTTCTAAGAAAGGAAACAAAGTAGGACCAACCAGTCCTAAAAGTGTAGAGAGTATAACATAGACTAAAGTTGTTCTAAAAACAGTTGAATGTTGTGCTAAATGTGATAGCAAACCTAGAGGTAGTCAGAGAAATTGGAACAATCTTAAGTCACACCAACTTGGTGATAATTTTGTTATGTACAATAAAGCATGCTATTACTGTGGTAGTTTTAATCATACTCATGCTTATTGTAACAATTGGGTTTCTGGGAGTACATCAAAGTCTAAAACAAATAAAACAAACCCCAGAAAAGGTTCTGTGAAATCTAACACACCAAAAGTCAATCATAATGTTAGACCAAATGAGCCTGTTTACCCAAAATTCACTACTAAGGGTGCAAGTAATACTTTCAAACATACACCAAGAGTTGTGAAAAGTCTCATTGAAAGGGATTATGTGGTTAAAACACAAAATTGGAGACCACAACCAAAAAGTCCTGCTAGACCAAATGGTACTGCCAAAAATGGTACTGTCAGACCAAAAACCACAAAATGTGTTAAAAATGAGAATGTTGTTAAGTCCTCAGCATGTTAGATTTGGAGACCACTCCAATCAAATGGTGCATCAACAGTCCTAAAAAGGTTTGATTACATTGATGCATGAGGCAAACCAAAGTCAGTCATGGCTTAGGTACCCCAAGGAAACTAATATGTGTATACATGTGCAGGAACATTCAAATGATATTGCTGATCAAGGATATGTAGATAGTGGATGTTCAAGGCACATGACAGGCAACATGTCTTACCTCACAGACTTCAAATCATTTGATGGAGGATATGTTTCCTTTGGAGGAGGAATCAAAGGAAAGATTACTGGTAAAGGTACAATTAAAACCAGTAAATTAGATTTTGAAAATGTGTACTTTGTGAAAGAACTACAGTTTAATCTCTTAAGTGTCTCACAAATGTGTGACACAAAGAACAATGTTCTTTTTACTGACACTGAATGCATTGTACTTTCTCCTGATTTTAAAATTCCTGATGAAAGTCAGATTCTTCTTAAAATCCCTAGAAAGAACAATATGTACATTGTTGATTTAAAGAACATTGTTCCTAAAGAGAATTTAACCTGTCTAGTAGCAAAAGCCTCATTGGATGAATCTATGCTCTGGCATAGAATACTTGGTCATGTAAACTTTAAAACAATCAATACAATTGCGAAATATGATTTGGTTAGAGGTTTACCCAAAAAGATTTTTCAAAATGACCAAACCTATGTTGATTGTCTAAAAGGCAAACAACATAGAGCTTCTTGTAAGCCCAAGACCCATAACTCAATTTCTCAAGCTTTATACATGTTTCATATGGACCTCTTTGGTCCTACTTCTATGAATAGCTTGAATGGTAAAAAATATTGTCTTGTGATTACTGATGATTACAGCAGATTTTCTTGGGTTTTCTTTCTAAGAACTAAGGATGAAACAAGTGAGATCCTTAAGTCCTATATTACAGGAATAGAAAACCAAATAGATAAGAAAGTAAAAGTAATTAGATGTGACAATGGGACAGAATTCAAGAATAGAGTTATGGATGAATTTTGCAAAGAAAAAGGAATAAAAAGAGAATATAGTGTAGCTAGAACCCCACAGCAAAATGGAGTAGCAGAAAGGAAAAATAGAACTCTTATAGAGGCTGTTAGAACAATGTTAGTAGACTCTAAGTTACCTATTTCATTTTGGGCTGAAGCTGTAGGTACTGCTTGTTATGTACAGAACAGGGTTCTTGTGATTAAACCTCATAGAAAGACTCCCTATGAACTTTTATTTGGTAGAACACCATCTTTAAGTTTTATGAGACCTTTTGGATGTCATGTCACTATTCTCAATAGCAAAGATCATCTAGGAAAGTTTGAAGGAAAAGCTGATGAAGGCTACATGATAGGGTATTCTTTGCAAAGTAAGGCCTATAGGGTGTATAATAGATGCACTAGGCTAGTGGAAGAAAATCTGCACATAGAGTTTCAAGAGAAACTACCAAATGTTGCAGGCATTGGACCAGATTGGTGTTTTGACATTGATAAGCTTTCAGAATCTATGAATTATGTGCCTGTCACAGGTACAAATACTAATGATAATGCAGGTTTTGAAGACAATGTTGAAACAACTGAGGATCAAGATTATATATTGATGCCAATTTGGAAAGATTTGGATTCATCTTCAAATCATGAAGAGCCTTCAAATACAACAAATAAAGGTGTTGAAGATGATCATGGAACTCAAGATCAAGGGAATCAAGAAAATTCTAAAAATGAAAATGGTACTGCCAATTCACAAGATGGTACCGCCAGTTCAACAGATGGTACTGCCAGTTCACAAATTGGTCCTGCTAAACCATTAAATGTTCTATCAGATGATTCCTTACCAGAAAATGTAGGAATTGGAAACCTTCCAATTTCCTATGATGTTCCTACAACACACAACACAAGGATTCTCAAAGATCACTCCATTGATAATGTGATTGGCAGCATTGATTATGGGGTTAAAACAAGAACTCAAGTCTTATCTTCAGACAAAGATGGGTTTGTCCTAGCTGTGTATGAAGAAAAGAACCATGAAGTTGCCCACATATGCCTGTTATCATGCTTTCTCTCACAAGTAGAACCCAAAAACATTACAAAAGCCTTAGATGATTCAAGCTGGGTTGAAGCAATGCAAGAAGAGCTTCTTCAGTTCAAACTTCAGAAGGTTTGGGTACTGGTTGATTTGCCCAAAGGTTACAGGGCAATTGGAACCAAATGGGTTTTAAGAAATAAGAAAGATGAAAGGGGAATAGTGATAAAAAAACAAAGCCAGATTGGTGGCCCAAGGGTATACTCAAGAAGAAGGAGTGGATTATGAAGAAGTTTTTGCTCCAGTTGCAAGAATTGAAGCAATTAGGCTATTCTTGGCCTATGCTTCTTTCATAGGTTTCACTGTCTACCAAATGGATGTCAAAAGTGCCTTTCTATATGGTACTATTGAAGAAGAGGTGTATGTTTCTCAACCTCCAGGCTTCATTGATGCAGAATATCCAGACAAGGTGTACAAGGTTACCAAAGCTCTTTATGGTCTACACCAAGCTCCCAGAGCATGGTATGAAACATTGGCTTTCTATTTACTGGAAAATGGATTTCAAAGAGGCAAGATTGATCCAACTTTGTTCATCAAAAGAACCAAGAAAGACATCTTGCTGGTACAGATTTATGTTGATGACATTATCTTTGGATCCACAAACCAAGAGTTGTGTGTAGAGTTTGAAAAACTTATGCATAATAAGTTTGAAATGAGTTCCATGGGGGAACTTACTTTCTTTCTGGGTCTCCAAGTGAAACAATCAAATGAAGGCATATTTATCAGCCAAGATAAGTATGTAGCAGAGATCCTAAGGAAGTTTGGGTTTGCAGATTCAAAGGTTGCAAGTACACCAATGGATCCAGAAAAGGGGTTACTCAAAGATGCTGAGGGTGAAGATGTTGATGTGCACAATTACAGATCAATGATTGGGTCCTTGATGTACCTTACATCATCAAGACCAGATATCATGTTCTCAGTATGTGTATGTGCAAGGTTTCAAGTAAATCCAAAAGTTTCTCATCTCACAGCAGTCAAAAGGATCTTCAGATACCTCCAGGGTCAACCTAAGTTAGGTCTATGGTATCCAAGGGAATCATCTTTTGATCTGGTAGCTTATTCAGATAGTGACTATGCTGGTGCAACCTTAGACAGAAAATCCACAACTGGTGGATGTTAATTTCTTGGCTGCAGACTCATATCATGGCAATGCAAGAAGCAAACAATGGTGGCCAACTCTACAACTGAAGCAGAATATGTTGCAAGTGCAAGTTGTTGTGGCCAAGTTCTTTGGATCCAGAATCAATTGCTTGACTATGGGTACAATTTTCTTAACACCATTATTTACATTGACAATAACAGTACTATTTGTATCATTAAAAATCCAGTTCAACATTCAAAAACAAAACACATTGAAATCAGACACCATTTCATAAGAGATTGCAATGAGAAAAGGTTAATTCAAGTTGTCAAAATTGATTCTGAAAAGAATTTTGCAGACCTTCTCACAAAAGCTTTTGATTTAGGTAGGTTTAAATACCTGGTAGCAGGTATTGGTATGATAAATCTTTGAAAAACATGTGTTTTTGTATATAAATAAACAAGTTCTGGCCTCTAAACATGGTACTGCTAGTTAGTCATAAGGTACTGTCAGTACATAATTGGTACTGCTAGTTCAAAGATTGCTCTGTTTTGTTCATCTTGATGCTTAAATGTTAAACAATGCTATAAAACAAGTGCTTTGCACTCTGTTCTTTTTGTCTACAACTAACCATTTCAGGTTACTCAAGATTGCTAACAAAATCAGGATGTGGAAATGGTAATCAGTTCACCAAGTTTTTCAAAACTTAAGAGCTGACTAGTCCAAAAGCAAACGGCTCTTGGTAAAGACTTCTCAAATCCGTTGATAGCTGATAGTTTGCTAAAAACTATAAGGTAATCAGTTCACCCAGTTTCAAAAACTTTAAGAGCTGACTAGTCCAAAAGCAAACGGCTATTGGTAAAGACTTATCAAATCCGTTGATAGCTGATAGTTTGCTAAAAACTATAAGGGATGTTTACTAAAATTTCAAAGAGACTGCCAAGTTATATTTCAAAAACAAGGTACTGGTAGTTCAAATTTTAGTACTGGTAGAGTAAAATAGTACTGCTACATAGCCGTTGAGTCTGTCAAGTTAAAAATATAGCCGTTGTTTTAAAGGGTATTTTTGTGAATTACTCATGTTTTTCTAGAATTAAGGATATAGTTATTATAATAAAAGATCTTTTTGACCGCCTCTTCAATTACTTATCCATATCTTTAATAGTCGGTCAAAAGTAATTTTCTCATAATCAATCCTTATCATAATTCACACTCACCTTTCATCTTCTACCAGTACAACAATAAAATCCCACCATCATAATCAAATTTTTTATCAAACCTTTCACCATGGCTCGTCTAAGTTTTGTCAAACGTCACAACCAACTAGCATTTTTGGAAAAATCTGATGACAATGAATCTTTTCATCAAGCAGTGGATTTTCTAAACAATTCTTATGTCAGGTTTGCTTTACTCGTGAATCCCACTATTTTTTAATCTCAAATTTCACAATTTTGGCAAACTGCTAAAGTTAACACTCTTAGGGATGGGATTCAAGAGTTAATGGTCAAAGTGGAGGGTAGAACCTTGACTTTTACCGAATCATCCATTAGAAGACATCTTCATTTAGATGATTCAGATGGCATTAGTCAACTGCCTGATACTAAAATCTTTGAAAATTTGACAAAAATGGGGTATAATGTAACTTCTACAAAGCTTACATTTCTTAAAAAGCATTTTACCCCTCAATGGAGATTTTTGATTCATACCATCCTTCATTGTTTAAGCCAAAAGAAAACCTCATGGGAGCAATTTAGTGGTAACATGGCTGCAGCTCTCATTTGCCTGGCAACAAACAAGAAATTCAACTTTTCAAAATATATTTTTGAAGGATTGGTTAAAAATGTGGACAGTGAAACAAAGTTTTTGATGTACCCAAGGTTTATTCAGTGCCTCATCAACAAATCCAAACATTTGTTACTTCCCCCAAACAAACCTTTTAAAACTCCCAAACTTACACACAAGGTGTTTTCAAACATGAAAATTGGTTTTTAAGGAGAAAAAGTGCCACTTTTTGAGGAAATGTTACCACAACATTCTGAAGAACCATCCACATCATCTGATCATTCACCACCACACCCATCACCAGTACCATCCATCACTCCAACAGTACCATCAGTCACACCACCATCACCAGTACCATTACCATCTCACCAACCAACACAAACACCATCTGCAACATCACCATCATTATCACATCATAACTCACCACCACAATCTCCTCCACAACAAAGTGTAGATGCTCAGACTGTAAGGGAATTAAAAGAGCAAGTGCAACACTTGCAAACTACTCTTGAAAGTCAAAACAAACATTTTACAGAGATCAACACCAAGTTAATTAAGAGGGTTGAGAAATTAGAGTTGAAGGTGAAATTGTTGAAGGGTAAGAGAACATCTCAGTTGGTTGTTTCTAGTTCTTCAAGTTCAGATGCAGAGGGTTTGGGTCTCTCTTCCAAAAAGGGGAGGATGGGTAGTTCTAAAAATGAAGAAGAGATTCAATTTCAATTTCATGAAGGAATTCAAGTGATTGATGAAGAGCCTATTATTCAAGAAACAGAGCCTGCTATTCAAGAAACAGAGCCTGCTATTCAAGAAAAAGAGCCTGTTAGTGCAAAAGATACTGCTGAAGCAGAGCAAGAGCCTGCTAGGATTCAGAGGCTATTGGCTATGGAGTTAAAAGGTTCTGATCAAATGTTTTACAAAAGAAAGAGGGGATCACAGCCTCAGGGGAGGTTTCTTGTTCCTGATGAACAATCTGCTGCTCCAAGTCTAGAATCATCTCCAAAAGACAAGGGCAAGAAAATTTTGTTTGAAGATGAACCAAAGCCTAAAAAGTTGAAGAAGAGTGAACAAGTTCAGATAGCTGTGGATGAAAAGTTGTCCAAACAGCTTCATGAAGAAGAAGTTATGGGGGCTGAAGAAGAATCAACAATGCTGCAAGAAAAGTTTGATGCTCAGCTGTAATACATCATTTCCATTGATCCAATTGTAAGGGGTGAAGCTTATACTCTGGTGTGCGATGAGTCTCTTAGCTTAGATGAAATGACAATCAAGCTCAATGATTTCATCACTAAGAAATACAATCAAGAGGCATTGGATGATGTCTATCAGCAGATCCAGAAGAATCAGAAGAAAGGATTTAAAATGCCTCATTCTGAGGCAGATCAGAAGAAATTCTTCAAGATATATCTGAAAAGAGAAGTGAACATGAAGGATCATCAACTCAAAGGTAAATCTTTTGATGAATTGAAGCTTCTATACTTAGAGGCTTACAGAAGAAACAAAACCAGTTTTCTCATGGATACACAAGAAAGGCCTTCCAAAGGAAGAAAAGATTATCAGAAGGAACAAGCAGAGAAAGCAGACTTGCCTCCTGTTCAGTCAAGAGAAATGGTTTTCCATGTTCCACAAATTGTTTTTGCTGAACCTTTACATGCAAGGCATCCAGTCATAGATTGGGAAATCTACAATGACAAGTTTGGCAAAGTATGGAAGATAACAAGAGTTGGAAACAAGGTTGAGATTTTCAAGAACTTTGAAAATCTACTTAGAGCATGTAAAAGAATGGATTTAGATGAATTATGGGTATTAGTTCAAGAGAAGCTGAAAACCAAGTATAAACCTGATGCAAAGGAGCAAGAGCTATGGGTGGAGTTCAACAGATTGTATGATCCAAATCCTACTGATACACATTGGAAATTTCCTTACTATGATTTATCTGTTACATGGGAATACTTCAGGATGAGTCATGTTCATCATCTTTCCACTCAGAGTGGAATAGAACTCTTTATGCTAGGTGAGAAGGAGTATCCTTTAAGCTATGAAGTATTATCAGTCTTGATCTCCAACAAGCTATTATGTGAAGAAGAAACTGATGCAGTCAAAAGATTGAAGGAAAGCATATTGGATCAGTATGAAAGCCTAAGGAGAAATAGATAAAGTTTTTGGAAGAGTTCCCTCAAATCCTCAAGGTATGAATTTTATTCACAAGAAACTTGGTTATTTTTAAGGGAATAACAAGTTTAGGGGAGGATTGTTGGGAATAAAATGCACAAGTTAAAGAGTCTGCCAGAAGAGCCTGCTAGATGATTGTTAAGCCTGCCTCTTCAGTTTTGTTGATGTTGAAGATACACTAACAGTACCTTCTGGGTAAGAAGGTACTGCTAGTTAAAGAAGGACCTGCCAGTTTTAACGACAAGTTGTTATATTTTATTTAGAGATATTTAGTTGTATTATTAGTCTTTGTACAAAGTTATACATTAAGTAGAAGTAGTACAGAAGTCTCAGTAGATACAATGGAGTGTTTTACCTTGAAAGGTGTAATATTAGGATAAGATAAGTCTCTAATATAATATATTAGACAACTTGACAACTTGTAATAAGGGCTCCTTATGCTATAAAAGGAACCCTTAAGTCACCTTCTTAGATAGAGTTTTGATAGATCACATGCACAACAAGTAAGCATACTTGACAACTAGATCAATCACTACATGCATACCTTCCACCTTTAAAATCCTTTTTCACGTATCAAAGATTCAAGGTTACACTTGTAATCCTGGTGATAGTTTAGATCACCCGTATTATTTCATCAATAATATTGAATCGTTTTGTGTTATTCATGTTGTGTTCATCACTCTAAACTTATTCACGTTTACTTATTCACCACCTTTGTTCCTTTAGTGTGTTTTAGTAAATTCTGCGTGCTAAATCACATTCATTCATAAATAACCCAAACACATCATTCAGATTAACATCCCAAGTGTTTACACAATCAAATCCTTCCACAATAGAGTCTAAGCAACATCACTCGTCTTGAATGCGATAATGAAGTGGCATGTCATGAACAGTACACTCTATATCATTATCGTATTGAAGACGTCTCAATGATCATGCCAGATCCATCTAACGTTGCAGAAAGGTTCCGTTGCTTTGTTTTTTGGACACCGTCTAATAACCACACAAATTGTAGTAGACGATTTCTAAATTAAGCAATGGAACCATTGACAACGCTAGATAGATCTGCCCTAATCATTGAGCTTTAAGTTATTAGAAAACAGATTCTTACTATCATTTATATTGATCCCTTGGATGTGACGAACATACATATTAATTATATAGATTCTACGACATTAGAGAGCTAATTGTGCATGAATGAAATCATATTAAATATATATTAACAATGCAATGAACTACCATCCTTTCTACCCTAGCCAACAACAATATATTATTCAGCCTTGAATCTCTAACCTACCAACATGCTGGAAGACAAAGATGCTGAATTCAAGCATCGAACCTTCAAATTATACTTGATAATTGTTTATGTATTTTGAATAAGAGCAAAGATGAATCAACAATGGATGAACAACACCAAAACAAGTTTATGTGCATACTTGAAAGTGGTGTCTGTTCACCCATGTTGATACTTCTTCCATCTTTGATACTTGGATGTTTTAGCCTAAATATTCCCACACACATCCGCCACTTTTTTTCCTTATTCTCTCAAAACAAATGCAACATAATTCTTATACCGGATAGTCAACCTAAGCCTAAGATAAAATAAGCTAATCTGTGGAAAACTAGAAGGGGGGGTTGAATAATTTTACGTCTTTTTGGTTTTATAAAAGTTTGCTTCAAAAGGATAGATTCAAATTACAAAAACTTTGATGCAAAAATATAGATATAAGTTTGTTCACAATTGTTGTATGAACACTACTTATTTAGATTGTTGAGTAGAAATTATAATTTTATTTATCACACTTATATATATATATATATATATATATATATATATATATATATATATATATATATATATATATATATATATATATATATATATATATATATATATATATATATATATCGACGTCATTAATGTCACCTCAATGCCATCTCAATGCCCAGTAATTCATTAGCTTCCACGTCATCGTTTTTTGTCCACATAAGCAACTAAGTTTTTGAAAATTCGGAAATTATTTAAAAAATTTTCCACTTGCAAGATTCGACCCTAGGGTATTGGTAATACTACCAAATATGACAACCACTAGACTAATATATCTTTTGGTTTATATTTTGCAACTCCTAATGTATAAGTCAAAAAAGAAAAGAATAGCTAATTTTTACTAACGAGAAAACCCTGCCCAACTCATCCCATATCTACGTACCCTAAAACAAATTCCTGCAACCCTAAAACACCAAACAGAGTTTGCTGCTGCTGAAGGACCAACCAGTGGAAGGTATTTTCTCTTGAATAAATTGGTTATGTTTTACCATTTGACATATATTTTGTGTATGCTCAATGAACTAGGGTTTATGTGAAGTTTAATGTGGTTTTTCGTTTGATTCAAAAGAACTAATCGAAGGTGTGGATGGTAGCACCATGTAGAAGATTCGTATGTATGCACGGTACAGAAAGTTATTCAACACCTCATCACATGCTTCTTATACTTTGATCAAAATCTGATACATCCGAAACAAGTTATAGCTATATATTATTTTGTGTAACTTGATTTATTATTCTAGCCATGTATGAGTAATTACCAAACAGCAACCCCTCCCATCGGTTCATGTTTCACACAAGCTACATCGGCTGGAAATAGTATGCCATCGTACTTTTACATTTATATTATCGAGTTCATGTTATAGATATAATTTTATATTTTGCATTGTTTACAGGTCACGAATTCTGAAAATCGCTGACCCGAGGCTTTTACTTACTGGGCAGAGAGATCTTTTATGGCATTCAAAGAGTGTTGGTTCAGTTGGTGTATTCATTGGGTGGGTCACGGGGTAAGGACCTCATACGCTTTGTGAAGGAGTTGCTTTTTGTCATTTCAATAACGTGAAAATAATATCTTGGATTTATATTCTCATTACGGTCATTTGTTTAATTAGGGGATCTTAAGCAGCACAATCTGTTCATGGACATAAAGACATTGGCACTGAAAATAGCGGATCTTGGACTTGCATGAACTTTTACCTTGCCACTTAAAAAATATATTCATCAGGTATTAGTAATATTCATAATCATGCCTATTCTGACAATTCGTGATGAATTGATGGTTTAGTTGTGACTTTTATCGCTACAGATCACAGCGTTAATTGAGGGTTTCGTTGTAACTGACGTCTACACTATGGTTGGTCAGGCAAAAGAGATGTTAGATCACCTACAGAGTGTCTTGGCAAACGAACCTGGTACAAGTCGAATATAATTGATATTTTTTTGCTTATAACAGAAAATCATTGGACAAATTAAGACCAGCCCGAGAACAAAACCTTGCAGATTGGGCTGTTCCTTTGCTTAAAGAAAAGAAGAATTTGCTATCCATTGCAGATCCTCGGCTAAGGCGGCTATATTAGCTTACCATTGCTTGAACTGTAATCCTAAAGCCAGACCACTTCTGCGATATAGTAGAGATTTTACTTGAGAGAACTATATTGACTTTGATTTCTGATAAACGAACTTCTAGAGATAGGGTTGTTTGATTAAGATATGTTTGTGATCTGTAAATCTTTTTAGTTCGTTAACTTTGTTACCCGGTTGACAACAACTAAAACCCCAGTAATTTTGGTCTTCTCTATGGACAGGCAACTGGACTTCTCAGTTTAAAATTCAATTTACTGCAATTATCCATGGACTTTAATTGACCCAGTAGACCAGTAAATTTCTTCTACCGGTACGACTTCTTATGGGATACTGTTTGTGATTTTTGTATTTATTGTACTCAATATGTTCAACTATATGCATTTTATGTGTTAAAGGCATGTGATTGTCATTACTCTAGAATAAAATATGAGTTTTCTTCCTTTTGCATTTAGATCTTTACTTGGTATTAGGGGTGTTTGGATTGCTTAAAACTACTTATGCGTTTGAAAGTGGACAGAAGAGTGTTTGCATGTTAATCTAATCCAGAGTGTTTATTACGTTTAGATAATCAACTCTAAACACAGAGGTTTGAGGTTTCTCATTAAAACTACTTATTTACTTTTATGTTTCAAATAAGTTGCTTATAGCAATGACCAAATGAGTAATTTTGTTAAGCAATCCCGAACACCCCATAGGCCCATATGGTCTAAAGATTGCAGCTTTTTTGAATTGTATCTTATTGTTTTTTTTTTTTTTTTACTTTTTTTTTATTTACCGTCTATGTGTTGATTTTTAGTACTAAGAGCAAACCACTAAACCACAACAATCTATTGTTCATGGATGAAGCAACGACCTCTATTGACTCTTAAACAGATGTTGTAATTCAAAAGATCATAAGAGAGGACTTTGTTGACTTTGTTATCATTAGCGTTGCTCACCGGATACCTACTGTCATGGACTGTGATTGGGTTATTGTCATTGATGCAGGTAATTTCTTGTCATTTTTTATGGTTGAAAAATATACAGGTCAAGTAGGTTTTCTAATGGGGAGATCAAAAGGTTGATCTTAGACATGCCCTTTTTTGGTAATTGATACGGGCGAGGTTGACCCTAAACATTTGATGGCCTAACTTTGACCTATTTAGACCGTTTCCTAAAAAGATACGAGAAATACTTTTTATGATACCTGTTTGACCCGTCAGATATATAACATAACTTAAATCAACACATTCATGAGCAAACTGGTCTATATTTCCAGCTCTCTCATTTTTTCTCAGAAAACAGTTATTTGGTCTTCATCTGTTTTCAAACATGATTGCGGTCAATTCATGTTGCTTCTAAATCAACGAACCACAGTTCTAAACCAAAGATTTCAAAGAGTTGTATGATCCTTTTCTACATAAGTTGCCAACCTGAGACTTCATAACCTTTCCACCAAAGATTTCAAATATATACAAAATTAGCGGTCAATTCAATGTTTGACTTTTAAGTGTCGGAAAATTTACTTTTTAATGCTGGAAATATTGTTCATTGATTTGCTGCTGAGCAAAATTAATTACTGAATTAAATGGTTATTATTTTATCAGAAAACGTATTTTTGATTTACTAAACAAAGACATGTATTAGTTTCAGACTGTCAATCCATGGTCTCCATCTACATCAACCAACCAGTTTGCCCCGACGAAGTCAATATTATCTAATCCGGTTCAATCAACACCATCTGGATTTTTTCCAAATCACGGATCACCTTTTGGATGTCAATGTTCCGTAAGTAAAGTTACCCCTTATTCTCAGACACCTAAGGCAGACAGTGGTTGGGGTACACAACCTGCTGAAAAACTGTTTACAATATCTGCAGTGCCTGCATACAAGGAAAAAATCATGAAGAAATTAGATGTGAGGATTATCAGTTAGGAGATAAAGGTACACAACCTGCTGATCGTAATATTCTCATACTCTATATACTATAAACTGTGATTTCAGTCTTTTTAATTTCATTTATAAATTCTGTATTCTTTTCTCTTCCTTACTCTTTTATCCTTTAGTATCTTAATTATATATGTCTCGTCTTTATTTAAAATTCCAGGTCCTTCTTTGTTTGAGCAGAAGCCTGCATTTGCATCCACTACACTGTCGAGTCCTTTTGGATGCTCATTTCCACAGTCACAGCTGCTTTTGCAAGCAGCCCATGTGGAACTTTTGAAAATACATTTTAGCAAACAGATACTGCTGTTGCACACTGCTCGTGTAGTGCTTCTGCAAGCAACTCATTTGGCTCCACAAATCTTGGAGCTTCGGCTCAACCAACATCTAGCAACACAAGCTATGTTTTTGGTCAATATGCGGGCCCTTTTGTAAACCCTTTTTATGACAGTAAACCAAGGTCATCCTTACTTTTTAATCTTCATTTAGCCATGTATCGGTCAATTAATGTTCTTCTTCTACACCTACCAAGCCTTCTGCCCCCAAGAACTCAACTTTTTCTACTCCTTTTCACCCATCTATATGTTGTTCAATTCATGGTTTTAGACAGCCACCTTTTGGATATAAATGTGAGGTTAGTAGATTTACCCCGTCTGCTCAGACACCTCCGGCACGCAATGGTAGTTTTACACAGCTTGCTGAAAATCTGAAGTCTATATCAGCAATGCCTGCATGCAAAGAAAAAAAGTCATGAAGAACTTAGATGGCATGATTATCAATCCGGAGCTAAAGTTAATGATCATTTTATTTTATTTCTCTTAGCAATTTTTCTATTGATTTCCCAGTCAGTCTCTGCAATTCATACTTCTAAAACAAATCCAAATGACCCATTTGACTTTGTTTTCTTTTCAAAATGATCTGTTTTGACAAATTTTCCATCTCTTAACCTTCTACTTATACCAGCTTCATATACATTATTTAAACAAATCCATTAAAGTAGTATCGTGGACAGCCAAAGCTTTTCATCCACATCATCCTGACAAGGCTACCAACACATTGACCATTGTTGATAGCGGAGTTGGAATGACCAAGGTTACTGAGTAACATATTTGACTAGCTATTTTAATATTTTTGATAAAAAAATCATGTTCTAATATTTTTATTTGCTGTTGGATTTCAGCGCACACCGAAGGCCAGAAGTTAAGCGAAATTTTGTTTTCAGTATGGTATTCTATCAATAGATTTCCTTTTCACTCTCATATTGTTTTGGTTTTGTTTTGTTTCATCAGGTATGATTACTGCACATTCTCGGTAATTCCAGTTCTATGAGAGCTAATTACTGGATATCGTGATTTGAACTACAGGTGTGATTTGAACTACAGGTGTGATTAAACATTTTTTATAGGAGTATTATAACTATATAAGGGATCAGTAAATATAAAAAAAGACAATGATGGCTTTTTATAACAAGTAGGGTTGGATCAGTTGGAAAACCCCTTGCCTCTCAACCAAGAGGTCAAGGGTTCGATCCTCACTCCCTACAAAAGGCTGGAGGTCCTTTTCTACCTTAGGTAGAACCGGAAGCAGCCTCTCTACCTTAGGTAGGGGTAAGGCTGTCTACATATCAACCTCCCCCATACACCGTGGAAGACGGTATTGGGACCCATAACCCGTGGAAGACGGTATTGGGAGTTACTTTTTACAATGATGGCTTTTTATGAACTGTTAAATGACGATGGAGAAATTAAGGGTGCTGATCTACAAAGTTTTTCGCTATGTCAGATTTATCTCGGCAAGAACTCTAGCAGGTTTCTCTATATCATTCTACATACATGCCATAAACTTTATAATATTGCATTCTGTTCTTACTGCTGCAAATGGGATTTTAATATTTGTACATCAAAAGCTGCTTTCGATCGTTTTAGGGCAGCATACACATAGGAAAAACTGGACATGCAATCATGGGATAAGTCATCACCTTACTTTATTTCAGATGCCAGTAAGATATCATTAAGCATAAGTTTTGCATAATGTATAAACTTATAATCAATATTTTCTATGCAGCCCTATCTACTTCCAGTGATTAATCTTTATCTGTCAGGAGATTAAAGGAATGTAAAGATCTGCTTATTATGACATGTAAATAAGAACTTAACAGGTACCTGCTATATTCTGTCTACTCGGGGACGATGACTCAGATGTAGACGCCCTATAAATAGATGCCACAAGAATTTCAATGAAAATTTGGTTGTGATGAAATGTTGTTACACATTTCATTGTTTGATTTTTATCATTTAAAAGGTTACGATTCTTTTAAAAATGGCTATCGACATAACAAGACTAGCCTCTCAATCACTTCATCATTAACAAATAAATATAAAAACCCTAAACAACACTGAGAAAACAAAAGGACATGGAAACGCGTGTGCCATAATCTGTGTTTAAGTTAACGTCCTACACAATGCAAGAGTGTTATGGTATTAAGCTTTCGTTTAATGGCTTCGTATGTTCATGTTTCAAGTTCCAGTTTCGTATAATTATATGCCATTCATATCAATATATGTAAAATTAATATCATTATATGTCATTGTTAATATAATTATATGCCATTGTTTAGTTAGTATAATGATGTGTAATGATATCATTTTATTTTGTGTCTTGCAACAGTTTCATAGGACAATAAAGTTTGTTTTTTTTTTTTTTTTTCCCATTATCAAGAATGTTAAATAATCAAGTTTGAACTTATTTTTTTTTCTTCATATTGTGATACTTATTTGCAATTTGCTTTTCTTTCTTTTAAGATCAGGTGGTCCAGTTTTGATGAAGTTGCGCGTGTTCCGGAAAGATATGCATAACGTGTGGAGGAAGAAGCCATAAAGATGTGCAGAATACCCATAGAAAAATGCAGAAGGTGTGAGTATTCGCCTTTTTATTAAAATATCTATCATCAAGTTGGGACTAATATGTTCTCAGTTTGTGCTAATTGAATGTAAGTTTGATTCAGTTTTGCATGCTTTGATGTGATGAAGCCTTAAATTGTCTGATGAACCATGAAGTAAAATAATATTTCGTTTCCGCTTACATGCTTGCAGTTTTGAGGGTCTGAGATCATTCAACTAGATAATTTTAAAATCGCTACTATGGAAGAGATTCAAGTGTCCATTCCAGATCTTATCTTTCTTCCCTTGAGGAATGCTTTATTGCCGATTGTGTATCTGTAGTCGCTCAAAACACCACTTGCTTTGGTGTTAAATT
This sequence comes from Artemisia argyi, assembly GCA_030686995.1. Lineage (NCBI taxonomy): Eukaryota > Viridiplantae > Streptophyta > Magnoliopsida > Asterales > Asteraceae > Artemisia > Artemisia argyi. The sequence goes on from JARVZY010011537.1 coordinate 39,074, forward strand.
GCAAGTATAATAGTTTTTCCTTTGTGGTAGAAGGGTATTACCATAAAAATTTTACATACAAAACTATAGTTACAGACTCGATAACTCTTAGCTATATATATATATATATATATATATATATATATTAGGCTTCGTGATTATAAGGATAATGAAGGTCTAGGCATGCTCGGATTAGTATTTTGAAATCTTGGCCATCTGATTAGTATATGGTGTACGTGTTCCAAAATCCCGTCGGATTGTCTAAGATTCTTCCCTTTTGACGTACTTACACTTACATTATCCTTATATCTTTATATTCTACGAATACGTTTGGGATATAAGCTTCATTTTACCAATTTGTAGTAATCTATAATTATGCGCTTTACCAATTTTATGTAGACAAGTGAAAGCTTATATGATCAGACGCCCAAAGAACCAGTAGTACAAGTGTCTACCTCAACCAGCAGCATACCACCACCATCAGCTGCAATGCCTCACATCTCTCGCTTTGACTATACAGATAGTTCTGAAACTGTGGAAACAGGTCCTCGAGGCGTGAATACACTTAGTCATGTTGCACATCCTAAGTCATCCAGCTTCTTTGCAAATTATGGAATGGATAATGGTTTCTCCAAAAAAAAAAAGCACGTCATCAAAAGTCCAGGTAAACTATTAGAATATATGGATTCAAATGGGTCGCTTTTAGTATGATTTTCTTTTCTACAACGATACTTATTTGGACTAAATATTTACCATCCTAATTAGTGTAATTGTTTGCAATAGTACAAATGCTCCGACGCAAAATGTAGACAGTTGTTGTGGATGGCGCTAATGACCTCGCACAAACACCGGCTACAGGTAAGTGTGATATCAAGTCGTCAAAACCATTTATGTTTTCCTTCTAAATTACTTGGGTTATGAAATACTTAATACTAATTTATTGATTGCTGCTACCATGAGCTGGGTACATGCTTTCCAACTCGCATGACAACAACAGACACACATGTACCACTGTCCAAGGTTGGTTAATTTCTTATTTGTAATATGCTTTTGATGTCTAACCACATTTACATCTATTTACTTTGCCAAGCTTTTGTTAGTTTTGAGCATACAAAAAATTTGTTTTGTTAGATTTAAACTTTGTATAGTTTCTATAATGATTGGGACATTTTACGTATTATACTTTTACCAGATTGCTAGAAGATTGATTTATATTTTGAGGCTGACTGGAATTACATTGAGAAGGCTTGTGTTTTAGCGAGTAAGTTGTATGCTTTTTCCAGTACCAGAATAATTGTATCATTCATTTATTTTTCAGGAAAAACACATTAGTGTTTCTGTTTGCTTGGCCATATTGATGTTGCCATGGGGAACCCAATCTGGAAGAACCATATTGATAGTTGGAAGAAAAAAAGAAAAGAAAAAAAAGGTGGTCAGTAAGGTTCATAAAGATGTTCAAGTTCCTACAGCCCAACAAATGGATGAAAACCAAAGTAAATATGGGAGATTTTTATGTATATTTTTAATTGTAAACTTTGCTTGATCTGAAAATATGCTAATGATAATACTGTATTTTATGAAGCACAAGGCTTTGTTTGCATTTCAGACCTCTTTTGATGAGGTGTTTCAATGCATGTTTGATTACATAGACTTTTTTGTAATTGTGCGTGTACAAAAACTGCTTTATATGGCTATTGGTAGGTAGTGTGCTTGAAAAGTTCTCTTAGAACTTTTTGAATTTGACACATTGTTGTTATTAATATATTTGAAAAATTGGTGTAGATGGTGTTGCCCCAACAACAAAAATGAACCAGTGGTCTAGGCGGTTTAGCGCATCCAAAAATGCAGCATATGCGGTATGCACCATTACACCTTCACCCTGCACTGGGTTTGTCCCTTTTAGATTTGCGTTGAATAAACTTTTTTACTAATACTTCGAATTTTTAGGCTGCTGGGGAGGAGAGACTGAGGGAGAAATTTGGGATAAAAGGTTATTCAGTTACGTGCATGAATTGCATTACGATCACAAAAATGCAACGCCATCTGGAATGGAATCACAGAAAATGAATTTGCTGATCAAAACACTAGAACACCTTCATTTTAGAGACCATTGTGCATTTAGATCAAGAGACTCGTGATTTGTTGAGTCAATGTTATATCATTCATATAATTTATAGAACTTCTTGTCTGTATATCTTACGGAAAAGGTAACAAAATATTGTGGTTTTGGCAATGGGTTGACAAACATTTTTACAGCTGCAGGACTAGGAAACTATGTCGAAACCTTGGTGCGCCGACATGACACATGAATGGAATGGACCATTCGTTAGAGTCTATACATGTCACAAATGCAGGTAGTCATGAAGTATTGACATCAGAAACAAATGCTGTAAATTGTATTTAATACATATATTTTATATTGTGCCAAATGCAACATATTAGATTATTTGATATATATTCATGACAAATAAAACCAACAAGATTTCTTTGAGGGTGTTTGGTGTTGTGGTGTAGGTTGAGATGTTTCAAGATGGCAAACAATCACCTTTTATGAAAATCATTTGACAAATAAATTGGTACAGTATTCACGTCGTTTTGTATGCGAAAAAATATATTTAACTTATCATTTTCAAAAGGACATGCGCCAGCTCCTTGAAGTTACGAAAAACGCATGTTACTTAATTTCAAAAAATATATTTTTAAAAATAAAAAACGTTTGAGCTTTGAGAAAAATTAGAAGTATCTTAGATGTTTGTGTTGTTATGTACTTGCTACCTATATTTTACATGTACGTGAAATTAGTTAGGAAAATATGATGTTGTGAATGGCCATCATGCTGCATTGATATGAAATTAATGTATTGATGAGCTTATTGTATATTTTAGTTTTGCCCTTCATGCCAATGTGATCTGTTAACCCGAAAGAAATAACACAAACATACCCATTTGGAAGTAAATGACCAAATAAGCTGTTATAAATATTGATGATACTTTTGTGTCTGACAAATAGGTAGCTTAAACTGTTCTACTTTTGGTACCCACATCTGTCACTTAACTTGGTGCATGTAATTAAGTAAAAAAAGGGGACAAAAAGCCATTAAATAATTAATCATTTGACACAATAGTACCCTTGGTTGCGAAAAACGGCCATAACGTATGAAATCTAATTTAGTCACCTTTGTGCGCCTTAACTACATAAACACAGCTGCAAGTCACTATCTTCATCCTTTTTATGATGTAAGTTATAACAGGGGATTGGTTGAGGGAGTTGGTTCAGCTATTGAAACATGTGATTAAGGGTGGTGGCAATGGGGGAGGTATGGGCCGGCGGTATGGCCATACCGGCAGTGAACACCGCCGCCACCCTAGCGGTATGGCCCGGCGGTTTGGTTCAGCGGCAATTGATGCCTCAACGGCATGAAGAAGAACGTTGCAAAATATGACCGTTGGTGAGTTGTTTTTGAACGTTGGGCACTAGAAACAAAATAATAATAATAATAATAATAATAATAATAATAATAATATATATACTACTTAAACACTAAAATTTTGATATACTACCAATTCTAATATACTTCCAATTCAATTTAACTTACAAAAAGTATAGCATGGATCAAAGAAAATCAAGAGGTGCTTCAACAAGAGGTCGTAGTCGTGGTCGGGGCTTCCGTCCGCAGGTTCCACCACCACCACCGATGACTCAACAATACCCTCAATCGGGCTACTATCCCCAACCTCCACCACCGATGAATCCACAATACCTTCAACAACAATATTATACCCAACCTCCACCACCAATGAATCCAAGCCAATATAATGTAACAATGACAAGTGAGTTCGACCCGTTTCTTGACTACCGTGAACAAGGTACTTTTCGTCGTGAACCAATTGTTGAACGCAAATTACCTCTATATGGTGACGATGATGATGATGATGTTGAGTTTGTTCCCGAAACTAAATTCGGTAATTTTATATGTTATTATTTTATTTGTTAATTTTAAATGTTCTAATTTTATACGTTATTACTTTATATGATATAATTTAAGAAAATATTAATGGCCTACCGATTTTTAATTATGTTTTTATTAAGCATTATGTAATTTTCTTTTAATTATGTTTTTTTTAAGTATTATGTGAATTTCCTTTAATTATTAATAAAATATTATGTTTTTATTAATTGTTTAATATAATTTATGAAAATAAAAAATAAATAAAATAAAATTAGTTGGTGGGTTGGGAGGTATGAAAAAAGTATGGTTGACACTAAAAAAGGGTTGGGAGGTATGAAAAAAGTATGAGTGAGGTGAAATGATATTATTGGTGGGTTGAGAGGTATGGGGTTTTTTGGGAGGCATGATTGCCACCACCGGCATGTTTGGTTGGGGGAAATGAGCTCAAAGAAATAGAAATGAATTCATTTCCCTTGTTTGTTAGCTAGTGAAATAAAAAAGTGAAGATTTGCAATTCTTAGAATGTTTAGTTTATGTGTAAATTCAAGGAATTGAATTCCTTTATTTTAAAAGTGGAAACCAATTCTTTGCATTGGAAAACAATTGTTTAGAAGATAATAATAATAATAATAATAATAATAATAATAAATAATTAATAATAGTAATAATAATAATAATAATAATGATAATAAATAAATAAATAAAATAATAATAATAATAAATAATAATAATAATAATAATAATAATAATAAATAAAAATAATAAATAATAATAATAAATAACAAATAAATAAATAATAATAATAATAATAATAATAATAATAATAAATAAAAATAATAAATAATAATAATAATAATAATAATAATAATAATAATAAATAAAAATAATAAATAATAATAATAATAAATAACAAATAAATAATAATAATAATAATAATAATAATAATAATAATAATAAATAATAATAGTATAATAATAATAATAAATAAAAATAATAAATAATAATAATAATAAATAATAAATAATAATAATAATAATAATAATAATAATAATAATAATAATAATAATTTTTACTGATTTCTTAAGTCAATTCTCTGGTGTTACCAAACACAAGAATTTTTACTGAATTTCTGTGGAATTCATTTCTGTGAATTTGATTTCTGCGCTTCATTTCATTTCTCTGAATTTCACCTTACCAAACATATAAGTTCCAATTGTTTTTGTTCTTCTTAGGATTTGAGAAAACGGTTAGATTTGCAATGAAAATAAAATATTCTATGTTTGGATTTACAACAAGTTCTATAATTGAACTTTATTGTAAGCCGAAATTCTAAAAATCCCTTCATAAGTAATACACTCAAAAATGTAAAAGCCCTTCATTAGTCATGTCTCAAAAATGAATTAACTTATAAGGTGAGTTGACGATACTTTAATGTTTGTTGCTCATTGGAACATTCAAAAGATTGAAAACAATGGTCGTTGTTTGTTTTTAAATCTTCTTTAATTTATACTTATGATATATTCGAGGACCCCCACACCACAACGCTATATCAATGGTCAAATGTCATCAGTAACCCGCACACTTAAAAGACTGCTCATGCACTAGGAGACTAGCACTAATTTTATGTAAACAATATGGAGCCACAGTTAGAACACATAATTTTATGTAAAGAATATAAGTTCTTGATGGACAAGTAGGGTTGATTTATTTATATTTAATCATTTAGCAATGCTTAAGTTGAATTAAGGGTTTTGCTAACTAATGCCCACTAGGCAGAGGTTAGTGTCTAATAAATGAACACGAACTTTTCCGATTAACATAAAAATACATTAAATTCATATTCATTTAAATGAAAATCAAGTTGAAATACAGTAATTTATAATTTATTTAATGTGCATTTAATGCATATTTAATGTAATATTGTGTTAATTAGAAAATGTTGTGTTTATTTATTAGACATTAACCTCTGCCCAGTGGTCATTGGTTAGTAAAACTCTTGAATTAATATACCATGTGCATTGTTTGTCGTTAAAAGGTACTACATCTGAGAGAACTTCTTCCGAAATTGGAAGGTATTCATTCATGTTTGTTCCACTGATATTCCGTTGTATATAACATTGTTTGCGCTCACATATCTGTTTGTGACATATGTATTTATTTCCATTTTATGGTGATGTCCTTCTGTTTATCCTCTATTCATTCATGTTTGTTCCATTGATAATTCATAATATATAACATTGTTTGCGCTCACATATCTGCTTGTGACATATGTATTTATTTCCATTTTATGGTGTTGTCCTTCTGTTTATCCTCTATTCATTCATGTTTGTTCCATTGACAATTCATAATATATAACATTGTTTGCGCTCACATATCTGTTTGTGACATATGTATTTATTTCCATTTTATGGTGTTGTCCTTCTGTTTATCCTCTATTCATTCATGTTTGTTCCATTGATAATTCATAATATATAACATTGTTTGCGCTCACATATTGTTGATAAAAACATAACAACTATTATGCAAAACTATAAAATATGCCTATAATTATTTACCACCCTTCTTTCACTATATAAAAATATTCAAAGGATATTAATAAGTCATGCCCGCCCATCGGGCGGGCTTCGAAAGCTAGTATATATATATATATATATATATATATATATATATATATATATATATATATATATATATATATATATGTATATGTATATATATATATATATATATATGTGATATATGTATATATATATATATATATATATATATATATATATATATATATATATACATCCTTATGGTTTGTTTATATGTAATTAATGTTGTGAACGGAACCTAGTTTGATCTTTATGTGAAATCAATATATGCACAACACAAGCAATTATAACTATATACAAAATGTAAATAAGTAAGTAAGCAAAGAATGAGAGATGGAAAGATCAAACTGAGAGACAAAGGATTAATAGTGGTTCGGCTACAAGGACACATTCCTTGCCCTACTCCACTCCCCGAGCACCAAGCTCAAGAGTTTTCTTCACTAAGTCAATAACCTCCCTTTTGGAGGAGAAAACCGTACACACCTTAGCTTACACCAATTTAACGATACAAAGCTAAATGTCAAGTTCTAATTGTAGCTAGAACCAATCTCACAACTACAATCACACCACAACTTCTTCACACCCTTTCACGCCTTCTATACTTCTTCACAACTCTTGTTTCTTAATGCCTTCACAACTTCTATCTATTCATAACTTCAAGGGTTTTGCTACTTCACAACTTCTAGGCTTCTAAATCTTCACAACTTCAATACTTCTATCTCTCTATTTGAGGGCCTTTATCTATGTACCACTACAAGGATTCTTCTACTTAAAAAGCTTCTATGTCTTATATACTTCAAAGCTTCTATGTCTCCACACCTTCTAGTCTTCAATGTCTTCTCAACTTTGAGGCTTCAACTTCTTTACTATTTCAAGGCTTCTATGTTACTATAAAGCTTCTTTATTTTCACTACTAACCACTACTTCAATATGCTACCACTTCTTATATCTCCTATCACTAATTCTATGCACTTCTACTTCTTCACTTCTAGTACCACTTCACACTTTAAACAATTCTAGATCCTATATCTAAATCTAGCTAACCAATGTATACACCTTATACACCAAAGTATGAATGATTTACAAGATGAAATGAATAAACAACTTAGATAGCAAGATGATACTAAGTTGTAATACTTCTAGTCTTGATAGATAGATGTATTCTTCTCTTTGCACTTGAATGTTGAGGCTTGAATCACTTTGAAACAACGATTAATGTATATATGATCAAAGGATTTTAGAGGATAGAAATAGAGGTTTGAATCAGAAAGTTTAGAGTGCAAAAAGGTGAGAAAAATTAGTGGAATGAACCAATATTTAAAGGCATAGCTGGGGGGAATCAGAAGCGTGCCGATCCCCTTAATTATTAAGGGGGCCGCGCCTCCTGAACGTTGCCCAGCTTTGTCCTTTTGTGAGGAAACTTTTTCTGGATTAGATTTGCCATTTTTGGTTGAAAATTTGAATTCATATATTTATAATGAATTAAACATATTCTTTTAATTCCAAAAATGTTTTATAAAAGATATAAAATGTTGTGTGACATTTTATAAAAATCTAGTGATTAATAAAAATGTTCCTTTGATCTTATAATGCTTTAGACACTTTGTTTATTCATACCTTAAGTGATTAGATGGTAAAAGTGAGTATTTACTACTAAATACTTATTTATGTCATGATCTTTGGTTTAATGAGTTTTCGTTTTGTGATTATCAAAACATAGATATATCGGAAAATATGAATAACGTTTTTAGACATTTATTTATATCAACAATCTCCCCCTTTTTGATGATTACAAAACCTAAACTCATTAAATCGAAAAGTTAATTTTTAGACAAGTATTTAGTGAGTGTATATTCACTTCTCCCCCTTTTTGTATAATCAAAAAGGTTTAAACCGAAAAGATGAAAGCTCCTCCTTGATGTATGCTCCCCCTCGTTTGAGGGCACCAAGGGTTCGAGCTATGGAATGCTTGCAAGTAAAATATTAGAAGCACAAGCAAATATATATAGCATAATAACAACTAATAATAAGCATGGCAAAGGAGAATTAGGAACACATATTAAAACATTCATTAATTAAAAATGATTATGTCAACTACATAATCATTGTTACATCATACATAATGCTAGAATTCTAAACCAAGTAGAATATCCTATTGTACTAATGGAGAGTGTCATCAAACTTGCTTGTATCCCAAAAAGGTTGAAGTATTTTATTTGAAAAATAAAAAGCATAAGCATATAGAATTCTTGGGTAAGAGTGGTAAGTGGAGATCATGTTGGTGGCTTAATGGAGGTAAATTTTTGGTTTCATGGATGTTGGTGAGTTTGGTGATGTAGAGCTTGGAGGTGGTGAATTTGGAGTAGGGTTTGTTGGTTGAGGGTTTTGATGTTGTTCAAGTGATGGTGGTTGTTGAGATCTAGTGAGAAGATACTCAATCCAAGTAAAGTGCTCATTCAATGCAATTGTTTGTTTTTGGAGGAAGATGCAACAAGGGCAATTGTTGACATGCTTATCAATTTGGTTTATGTTGTGTAGTGATGAGGGTGAGCTAGATGGAGGTGGATCCAAATTGCGTTGAGCAAGATGTAATGCTAAAAGAGCACTAAGCTCATGTGCTTCTTTTAGCTCCTCAATGAACTTTAAGTGTTCGGAGGAAGGTGGTGGTGGTGGAACATGAATGTTGTCTTGGGTGAAGGTTTGAACATGCAACATAGGAATGGCATGTGAAGTAGTAGGATGTGGTGGTGGTACTCTTGGTGGTGGAGACATGTTTGAGCTTGGGTAATCATGAAAACATGATATTAGTGGAAGAGTGGCTTCATTAGTGGATGGTGTTTTTGTTGAATGAGCAACATGTGAAGTGTTGGCAATGAGGTTAGGATTGTTGTTTTGGGATTGTGCAAGCTCATCACATGAAAGAGCATTAGTGAAGGCAAAAGTGGATGATTGGTTGTGAGATGGATCATTTGTGTAGGTATAAGGTTTAGTTGTTGGTTGACTTGGAACAACGTCACTTGAGTTGTGACAAGAGTCAAGTTTTCTCCTCCAAATGGGTTTGACGAAGATCCTTGCGGTTCTTGAAAACTTGGGTTTTTGGTTGTTGGGAGATGACATGTTTGAATGTGTGAACATTTATGATGGAAAGAAGGTATTTATAGTGTAGGAGAAATATGGTTTAGGAAGGTAAATTTTGAGGGATAGTTTGGGACAAAGTATTTTTGTGAATTTTGGGAAGTATAGGGTGAAGTGGGTCAAAAAGTTATAAAGAAAACAGTAACCCCGACCATCAGATGGCCGATCCCCTTAATCAGGGGCCGGTCCCCTTAATCATTAAGGGGGCCGCCTTGTATAATTAAGGGAGCCGCCTATCTGGTGAATTCCAGATTGCAAGAATTGGGTTTTTGGCAGAAAAATTTGCAGAAAGGTTGTGTTTTTGGGTTTGGATTCAAGTAAGTTCAACTCTTTGAAGCAACATAGGATATACTAATCATATATATATATATATATATATATATATATATATATATATATATATATATATATATATATATATATATATATATATATATATATATATATATATATATATAGGGCATGTTTTTAAAATAAATCAAGTAGACAAGTAATTTCTAATTTACATACAATCTACTTATTAGCCAATTAAGTCATATAACCAAGGAAGCAATAAAACATCCTAACCATATATTCAACTATATGAAAAATGATGATTAGTGGGCTAGTCCAAACATATTGATGAGTGCCTATAAGTAATAAAAGGAAAGTTATGATTGTATGGACTTCAAGACTTGTTACAAACAAGATCCATATAGGCAAACCATGATTCTCATGAAATGATTTGGTTTTATTGTGAATGTCATATTCATATAGGTATATGATAAGTGTGAGAAAATCATATATGGTTTTAAGAAAACGTTTTTAGCTTTATTCAACAATGCCTTGAAATAGGTTCAAGTGTCTATTTGAGTAAAATAGATTGGGTTTTGCTTCACGAGATGTTGATAAAAGAGACAAGGAAATTTTCCCAATTTTGATTTTGATTAAAAAAAAATTATGATTGCTCATAGTCAAAGAAGTTGTTTAAATAAAAATGAGATAGTTATTTGAAAGATTATTTTTCAAAATGTGAGGTTTTATGCAAGATATTTGATTTTAGATATCAAGACTCACTTGTTGTGGATGTATAAATCATATTCAAGAGAATCGGTTAAGCCCGTTGTCACATATAACCACCTAGTACGCTAACTAAAGACATGAATAAGTTATGACATAATTCTATGGGCTTAATGCAATATAATTGAGAGGTATAACTAATCATCTACATATACTTACTTATCTCTTCATTGTTTTTAACAATAACTTATCTTAATCCATGATTAAATTGTAAAGTATCTATTTTTGCAACTAGTTTGGTCATTTATCCTAAATGATAAACATTATACTAGTGGTCATAGATGATGTCTAAATTCAATGATAAATAAGAAAGTGGGCAATAAACCCAAAATCTAGAAAATCAACTAAACTAATCTCTCGTATATATATATTAGTAATATTAATAATATATGAACAAGGCAACCTACAAGCTTAAGCATATTCATATACTAATTATGGCACAATATGATGTAGTTTGATATTTATAAGTTTATGAAAAGAAAACTTACCTCATGTCCAGCAATAAATAAATGGTAGGCATGAGAGTGTTGGTCAACATCTTCAATGTTTACCCAAAGCTTGATACTGTAGCAAGGTATTACTCCATCGCAATAAAAGATCAAGGTAGCTTGATCCGAATCACGTAATAGATCACTTCAAGCATCTTTGATGAGTGCCATTAGAAATATACACCTTGATGATAGTTGATGTAGAATGATGAGAAGACAAAAATAACTTCAACGGAGATAATTCCTTCTTCATGAGTAGTGTTAGTCAAAACCATTAGCGTTTGATTCATTCATCTTGAGGTCGTTTAAAATTCATCACAAAGTCAACACTCCAATAGTGAAGATCTTATCATCAATTCTATTAATGGCCACAACAACGTCATTAGCGAATCGTGTGTAGAATGTGAATCAAGGAAATATGAATCACTAGTCTTCATATGTAAGGTATGAAAGTGAGCGATCCATAAAGACGTCTCTTCGTTCGTTTACTACCTAAATATGAAAAACAACTTGGTACCCAGATTCTCATGGGTCCGGGATGGTTAGTTGAGGACATCCATTGCATTTAAATGCACATGATGAGGATGTCGCCGATGAGTAAAAGAATTCATCAATAGTTTGTTTTAACAAACAAACAATGACTTTCTTGACTTAAGTAATTAATAATAGATGCAAATAATATTACTTCTAAATTTCTCTACTAGGTCTTACAAATTTGATTTGTCTTGACGTATTTGCTGAAGGATCATTTGCAGTAAATCCTAAACCAGTTTTATCATTAAATGACTTTTGAATATTAAGTAGATATTTTAAAGATTTAGAACTATTTTCAAATTTAGCTAACATTTTTGCTTTTTCATTTTCCATTTTAATTTCATGTTTGTAGTCTTGACATTTTTTACATTCAAGATCAATTTCAATATTACTTTCAAGTCTAGACATTTTATCTTCTAAAATTATTTCTTTTTCAAAGTTACTTCCAACGGATATTGAAGATTCATTTTTGACAATGATTTTTGAGTCTACATTGCAAAAATGTTTGAAGTTGTTTTCTAATTTTGAAAACTCTAATATAAATTGATCATAGCAAAAATGTTCAGTTTCGGATTGTACCTTATTTGTAGTTTTACAATCTTCACATGCTATACGATGATCATTTTCATCGTCCATGTCGCTCCATGTTTTATTTGTAGGTTCGCTTAGATCTTGGCGCATGTAGTCCTTGCCATCAATACTTGTATTTTCATTTATTTGAATGTCTTCACAAGCCATATTTCATCATCTTCCTCGTCCTTGTCGCTCTATGATTTATTTACACTCTTTCTTTGGATTAGGCTCATGTATTCATCGTTATTGATACCTTCAATAATCACATTTGAACTCGTAGTACTTGTGTTTATTTCAAGTAAATATTTATCTATTAAGTTTTCTAGAGTGACTAATTCTTGTGCAACATCAAGTTTATCATCTTTGGTTTTACATTTCCCTTGGTGAAAATTTAAGAGACATTCTAAAATATCATTTGCCGTTTTACAAAAGAATACTCTTTCATATTCAACTCTTGCTAGAGTTTTGTAAATCATTGATTTAGCTTTAATGTTTTTATCAATCTTTGTTTGAAGATTATTATATTGATTTTCAAAATCCATTTTAGTTTATTGAAGATCACCATATTAAAATGATATGTCAAAGATCAAGATCTATTGATTTCACATAATTCTCAAATTTATTTTTCCATTCTATGAAATGACCATTTTCAAACAATGGTGGTTGTTGCGTAAATTACCCTTTTACATATTTTTCAAATTCCATAGATCGTTGCAAGTTTTAAAATACAATGTATTTTAAAAATCTCGCTTGACGTGGCTCTTGATACCAATTTGTCACAACTCGTAATTTCAGGTCCTTTTTCAAACGTCGAAATTTCATTATTCATTTCGGGAAGTTACTATTCATCAGTTACTTTTCACCGATCACTATTCATCATTTTACTATTCATCGTTTTCGGAGATAGTTTAAGATTCCGAGAAGCGTTTGGGAATTTTACTATTCACGTGACACTATTCATTTTCGAAAGGAAATCACTATTCATGATCGTCATGCATCTTCTCGTAAACCTGGTTTATGGGTATTCAAATTCGTGTAACTGCGAATTCGTGCATCATCAGTAGGGACACGTCATATAGACTGGAGTAGTCTACATATCATCAGTAACGTCATCAACACCTTAGATCATGCACGGATACGCTTTATTTCCATTTACGTATGCTTAATTTGTAATTAACGTTACCACTCAGTTTTTACTACTAACATATACCCGACACTCCCGACTACGATCCTAATATATTTTCATACTCATTATAATAATATAAAATTTATATTATTAATTTACCCAGTGTTTTGAAACAATTTGCTATATTTTACGATATACGTTAATAATTTCGTCGGATTACGATATTTCAACACGACAATTAGTTTAACACTCGATTCTCAATAGGAATGTAAATTTATAATTTTTACAACGTTGTCACATTTTATTTGGTACCGTTAAACTTTATTTCTAGCAAACTTGGTACCCGGTATCTCCTAAAACTCAAAATATCTAACCTAAATCTTACAAAAGTCTTGCAAATCTTTTCCTCCCATTTAATGTCCCCTAAAATTATGGATCTTGTCTTTGACATTTTTCTTACTAGTTAGTAACTTTATTATATATTTAATTTCATTTCATTTCTTTCATTCATATACAAATCAACTAGCAAAATAAGCTCCATATTCTCTCTTTTTCTTTCCTCTTGTTCGGCCAAACCAAGAACACCAAGAAGAATCCATGGCTTTTTACAGATCAAGACATAATCAAGCTTTACTTTTATTCCTTGTTAAGGTTTTGTGATAAAAACCTAGGTTTCTAAATCAATTCCTCACCAAATCATCTCAAATCTTCAAGTAAGCTTCAAGTGAACTTTTTCATCATCTCATACTTTCATTTAACTAGTAACATGATATATTTTCAAGTCATAGTAGTAGATCATGCAAATATATACGTTATATATACAACTTTATACAATAATACTCTTTAATCTTAGATTTATAATTTTTATTAGCAACTTCAAGAGATCCATCAAGATTGGTGATGTTTAGGAAATCATGACACCCTAAGAAGGTGTATGGTAGGATTGAGTATTTGTGGAGTTGATTTGAAGTAGTTTGGCTAAGTTTTGAACAAGTTATAAACTAGAAAAATCTATTTTTGACACTATTAGAAAGTTGCTATCCATTTTTGCAAAATATAGCAAACTCAGGGGTTTCTGGGTAACATTGGGCCAAAGAATCATAAAATACTTTCAAAAACGAAGCTATGGGCGAAAGAACGGATTAAAACGAGTTTATAACTAAGGAGTTATGATTTTTCCAAGTTTAACGACGAAAAACTATTTTCTGAAAATATTACGTGCTATTGCACGAATTTCAACGGACAAAACGAGGCGTTAGATGTGTTCTACAACAGCCGACTTACTGAAAATATGTTAGTATATATTAATATGAAACCGTGGATATAAAGAACGTAGAAAACGAGCTTATAACGAAAAAGATACAAGCGTTTGAACTTAGACGATTTTAATATTTTTCCTTCAGCACAACGCTTAGAAAATTTTCCAAATATTAACCATTTCGCCAAGTGACCATGTTCGACACCACTTTTCTTATTGATAAACCCATTTCTGGAAAATTTATATCAGTGACAAAAAGTTAGTTTACCCAGCCTAGTTTTCAAAACATCCAACCGCTTGTCAAAAGGATTAATAACGAATAACATATTGCCTTCCAAAATTTCCCGAAAACTGCCCAGAATCTGCCAAAACAGCCCAAACACCTCACTTCACGACTATTTTTTTTTATGATCAAGACCCGTATGGACAAAATTTCAGTGTTACGAATTTTAGCTAATGTGAAAAGCTTCCTAAAACTACAGAGCTTCTTTCATAACTATCATATTAGGTTGCGGTTAGAGATCGTGCCTCATTTCAGTGTATCCACTTTTGTCATCGTAGCTATCACACCATGTGAGTCATAGCCATACTCTTTTAATTGTTTTGTAAACTCTTTGGGGGAGATACATGCTCAATTACATGTTTTCAACTTTATGCTCGTTTTACATTTAAACTCACTATTCGTTTTACAATTAAACACTATGCTTGTTTTACTTGTAATGTGACTTGTTTCTTAAACATTATTATTTATTTATATGACCTCGTTGTCATCATTGTTTACCTGGCGACATTGTCAGCATTGTTTATTTGACCTCATTGTCATCATTGTTTATCTGGCGACATTGTCAGCATTGTTCATATGACCTCATTGTCATCATTGTTTATCTGGCTACATTGTCAGCATTGTTTATATAACTTCATTGTCAAAATTGTTTATATGGCTTCATTGTCAGACTTATTTATATGGCCTCATTGTCAAAATTGTTTATATAGCGATATTGCTACACTTATTTTTGAATCTAGATACAAATATTACTTTTGTTTACATAAACCAAATCATATTTTGGCAGTGGGTTGTAAATACACAGGTTGTAAGTCTTGTATGGGCGGGACTTGCAACTGAGTGGATTTACGATGCCTTTGCTGGGAAATCTTCATTTAAATGCAACGTATTTCATTTTACACTAAACTCTATGCACTCACCAACCTCGTGTTGACACTTTAGTATGTATTTTCAAGAATTTAGCAATGGCACGCTACAGGAGGTTTTGGCAGGGCGTGGCATGGTCATAGAAGACTCTGATATTCATTTGGGGACCGTTTTAAACTATTTTAAGGGCCTAATTCCGCACTATATTTTTAACAATGTAAATACAACACTTTTGGTTAAACGATTTTATTCGAAATAATTGAAGTGAAAACCATTTTTGTACTTGTGTTGCGATACCAATTGAGTTACACCCCAGCTACATGTAAGCTTCCGCTGGACCCGATTTAGGGGGTGTGACAGATTGGTATCAGATCTTTGGCTATAGCGAACTGAGTGTTTTAAAACCTAGACTATAGCTACTTTCACGAAAACTTAACCCTATGACCGCCACGTGCCTGCCTGCCAAGCTGATGCCTCATTGGTAGTTTGTTGCTGACTTATGTGATGAGATTTGTATCTCATTATTAGATATATCATATTCACTTATTCTAGTTGATTACCATAATTGTCTTCCCTATTAGCATGCTTACATAACTTATGCGTCTCACTGTTACGCCTTCCCCTTGCATAGTTTCATCATTCGACCTAGAGTTTGGTCATTTGCCTTAGTCTTTCAGAATGTCTTTGTATTTGTGAAGGACATAGTATTAGTATAACTGAACTGAGTATTTCAAAATTCATGGAAACTCGATGGAATATAGACTGTTCATTTATATTCGACCCGGGATAGTGGGATATAGGCTGACCACCTATGTCTGACTCAGAGATGAATTTTGCAACACTGAGAATGGTTATAATAAAATTTTGTCTGGATTGAATTCTCTACCCAATTTCCAAATGTTTCATTTTACATCACAGTATTCCCATTCATCACAATCTCATTGTGTCGCAGCTGTCACAGTCATTTCCCTTCTCACATCATTATCATTTCTCTTCCCCATGAAATATATATAAGGAATTAGGTGACACTCTATAGATTCCTATGTCACTCATCACTCACTACTTCCAATATTGATAAGTGGATATTATCAATGACCTCCTTAGGAAAGACTTTCTATACCATCTATGAGGAGGATCCCTCGGTACGTTAAGACCATTCAAAACTCAACAGAAACCTCAGGATATCAGAAAACCATTCGAACCACTATCACTTGCCTGATCGCCACAAAAATTCTACCATCCAGAAAGTATTGGCTTGATTGAATTACAAGATTAGTTTCGATGCGAATGCTCACTAAGCAACACTATAGAGATACATCCAACATCCTAACCAAGACTATATAACCTTCAATTGAACTTGTCCTCACCAATATACATTATTCAAACATGTTAGGCACCCTTGCATTTGTGCAGACATACCTATCTGGCTATTTTATCCTCTTAATACTTTCACTTTTAAATGGATTTTTCTCCAAACTACAGTTATACAAAACATATATCTTGTAAGAAATACTTTTCTGAGGCATTTATTTTGACAAGCAAATTCCTTTTGGTTAATATCTACAAAACTATTGGACGTTAAGAATTTTAAACATCAATCCTTGACAACCCATACTATTTCCCTCAGGTTGAAAATAGTCCTATTATGCATAACTACTAAATTTTGAAACATCAAGAAAAATGTTACTTAGAAAGCCATTTGCTTAAAGTTGAAAATTCATTTATTCAGGGAAGGTTTATGAACAAAACACACAATCTCAGAACAAACTTTGAAAATCAATCACTATATTACATCACTTATACATTTAGGGTTTTGTGATTTAACGACATAGGGCTTGGGGAAAATCTTAGTAATGGATACTAAGCATCGTAGGTGGAGAGAGACCCAATTCATGACATTCCTGCTGAGGATCACAACCTTATCCTAACCTAATCTTTCTAATAACACCCTTTGACGGACTTAATCTTGTAAGATTTTTCCACAAGATTCATAATACCTATTCCAACTATTCCTAATGGAGGAATTTGATTCACCTCAAACTCCTAGCGATTTCATTAAGATCCCTTTGGAACCACACCACCTATCATCTTCAGATCAATGGTCAGAATTAGAGAATGATTCAAACGTAGGGAGATATGCCCAAATCGGGTGTGATGGACTCTGGAGGTATTTGGGTTGACCATTTTCTATAAATTGGATTCACTTACAACAATAGCTATGACAAGATTCAAAGGATAACATCATTG
The DNA here is from genome assembly GCA_030686995.1 of Artemisia argyi. Taxonomy (NCBI): domain Eukaryota; kingdom Viridiplantae; phylum Streptophyta; class Magnoliopsida; order Asterales; family Asteraceae; genus Artemisia; species Artemisia argyi. The sequence continues at coordinate 57,169 of JARVZY010011537.1, forward strand.
AGACACAATCCACAAATATGGAAAGATAAACCTAAGATACATTGGACCATTCAATATTTCAGACAGAATGAGCCTAGTGACCTACAGACTTGAGCTCCCATTAGAGCTCAGTAGTTTACACGATAAATATCATCATCTTTTCACCAATACAACTCTAAACACCAACACCAACTGAACTTCGGGACGAAGTTCCTGTTTGAGGGGAAGAACGTCACAACTCGTAAGTTCAGGTCCTTTTTCAAACGTCGGAATTTCATTATTCATTTCAGAAGTTACTATTCATCAGTTACTATTCATCATTCTCGGAGTTAGTTTAAGATTCCGAGAAGCGTTCGAAAATTTTACTATTCACATGACACTATTCATTTCCGAAAGGAAATCACTATTCATGATCGTCATGCATCTTCTCGTAAACCTGGTTTACGGGTATTCAAGATTCACGTAACTGCGAATTCATGCATCATTAGTAGGGACACGTCATATAGACTGGAGTAGTCTACATATCATCAGTAACGTCATCAACACTTTAGATCATGCACGGATACGCTTTATTTCCATTTACGTATGCTTAATTTGTAATTAACGTTACCACTTAGTTTTTACTACTAACATATACCCGACACTCCCGACTACGATCCTAATATATTTTCATACTAATTATAATAATATAAAATTTATATTATTAATTTATCCAGTGTTTTGAAACAATTTGCTATATTTTACGATATACGTTAATAATTTCGTTGGATTACGATATTTCAACACGACAATTAGTTTAACACTCGATTCTCAACAGGAATGTAAATTTATAATTTTTACAACGTTGTCACATTTTATTTGGTACCGTTAAACTTTATTTCTAGCAAACTTGGTACCCGGAATATCCTAAAACTCAAAATATCTAACCTAAATCTTACAAAAGTCTTGCAAATCTTTTCCTCCCATTTAATGTCCTCTAAAATTATGGATCTTGTCTTTGACATTTTTCTTACTAGTTAGTAACTTTATTATATATTTAATTTCATTTCATTTCTTTCATTCATATACAAATCAACTAGAAAAATAAGCTCCATATTCTCTCTTTTTCTTTCCTCTTGTTCGGCCAAACCAAGAACACCAAGGAGAATCCATGATTTTTTCAAGATTAAGACATAATCAAGCTTTACTTTCATTCCTTGTTAAGGTTTTGTGATAAAAACCTAGGTTTCTAAATCAATTTCTCACCAAATCACCTCAAATCTTCAAGTAAGCTTCAAGTGAACTTTTTCATAATCTCATACTTTCATTTAACTAGTAACATGATGTATTTTCAAGTCATAGTAGTAGATCATGCAAATATATATGTTATATATACCACTTTATACAATAATACTCTTTAATCTTAGATCTATAATTTTTATTAGCAACTTCAAGAGATCCACCAAGATTGGTGATGTTTAGGAACCCATGACACCCTAAGAAGGTGTATGGTAGGATTTAGTATTTGTGGAGTTGATTTGAAGTAGTTTGGCTAAGTTTTGAACAAGTTATAAACTAGAAAAATCTATTTTTGACACTATTAGAAAGTTGTTGTCCATTTTTGCAAAATATAGAAAACTCAGGGGTTTCCAGGTAACATTGGGCCAAAGAATCAGTAAATACTTTCAAAAACGAAGCTATGGGCGAAAGAACAGATTAAAACGAGTTTATAACTAACGAGTTATGATTTTTCCAAGTTTAACGACGAAAAACTATTTTCTGAAAATATTACGTGCTCTTGCACGAATTTCAACGGACAAAACGAGGCTTTAGACGTGTTCTATAACAGCCGACTTACTGAAAATATGTTAGTATATATTAATACGAAACCGTGGATATAAAGAACGTAGAAAACGAGCTTATAACGAAAAAGATACAAGCGTTTGAACTTAGACGATTTTAATATTTTTCCTTCAGCACAGCGCTTTAGAGAATTTTCCAAGTATTAACTATTTCGCCAAGTGACCATGTTCGACACCCCTTTTCTTATTGATAAACTCATTTCTGGAAAATTTATATCAGTGAAAAAAAGTTAGTTCACCCAGCCTAGCTTTCAAAACATCCAACCGCTTGTCAAAAGGAGTAATAACGAATAACATATGGCCTTCCAAAATTTCCCGAAAACTGCCCAGAATCTGCCAAAACAGCCCAAACACCTCACTTCACGACTATTTTCCTTTATGATCAAGACCCGTATGGACAAAATTTCAGTGTTACGAATTTTAGCTAATGTGAAAAGCTTCCTAAAACTACAGAGCTTCTTTCCTAATTCTCAATATTCACTAATTCGCGTCTAGTTTTGCGATGTCATTTTGGTCATATTCTCAAGTAATGAAATTTTCATTTTTGCGACGAAAACATTATATTTACCAATAAAACACCAAACGAGGATCGTGGAGTACCGTTTCAACCTATTTACATAAAAAGTGGTTATTATCTTAACGAGACGTCAAAAATGTATTTTGTAATGATAAACATTATTTTCAAATTTCACGAGTTGTATCGATAACATACGTATTTGCATGTGTAGCATCATTTCATTTCTTACATTAGATCATATCATTCATATTAGGTTGCGGTTAGAGATCGTGCCTTATTTCAGTGTATCCACTTTCGTCATCGTAGATATCGCACCAGGTGAGTCATAACCCCTACTCTTTTAATTGTTTTGTAAACTCTTTGGGGGAGATACATGCTCAATTACATGTTTTCAACTTTATGCTCATTTTACATTTAAACTCACTGTTCGTTTTACAATTAAACACCATGCTTGTTTTACATGTAATGTGACTTGTTTCTTAAACATTATTATTTATTTTTATGACCTCATTGTCATCATTGTTTATCTGGCGACATTGTCAGCATTGTTTATACTACCTCATTGTCATCATTGTTTATCTGGCGACATTTTCAGCATTGTTCATATGACCTCATTGTCATCATTGTTTATCTGGCGACATTGTTAGCATTGTTTATATAACTTCATTGTCAAAATTGTTTATATGGCTTCATTGTCAGACTTATTTATATGGCCTCATTATCAAAATTGTTTATATAGCGATATTGCTACACTTATTTTTGAATCTAGATACAAATATTACTTTTGTTTACATAAACCAAATCATATTTTGGCAGTGGGTTGTAAACACACAGGTTGTAAGTCTTGTATGGGCGGGACTTGCAACTGAGTGGATTTACGATGCCTTTGCTGGGAAATCTTCATTTAAATGCAATGTATTTCATTTTACACTAAACTCTATGAACTCGCCAACCTCGTTTTGACACTTTAGCATGTATTTTCAAGAATTTAGCAATGGCACGCTACAGGAGGTTTTGGCAGGGTGTGGCATGGTCATAGAAGACTCTGATATTCATTTGGGGACCGTTTTAAACTATTTTAAGGGCCTAATTCCGCACTATATTTTTAACAATGTAAATACAACACTTTTGGTTAAACGATTTTATTCGAAATAATTGAAGTGAAAACCATTTTTGTACTTGTGTTGCGATACCAATTGAGTTACACCCCAGCTACATGTAAGCTTCCGCTGGACCCGATTTAGGGGGTGTGACAGATTGGTATCAGATCTTTGGCTATAGCGAACTGAGTGTTTTAAAACCTAGACTATAGCTACTTTCACGAAAACTTAACCCTATGACCGCCACGTGCCTGCCTGCCAAGCTGATGCCTCATTGGTAGTTTATTGCTGACTTATGTGATGAGATTTGTATCTCATTATTAGATATATCATATTCACTTATTCTAGTTGATTACCATAATTGTCTTCCCTATTAGCATGCTTACATAACTTATGCGTCTCACTGTTACGCCTTCCCTTTGCATAGTTTCATCATTCGACCTAGAGTTTGGTCATTCGCCTTAGTCTTTCAGAATGTCTTTGTATTTGTGAAGGACATAGTATTAGTATAACTGAACTGAGTATTTCAAAATTCATGGAAACTCGGTGGAATATAGACTGGTCATTTATATTCGACCCGGGATAGTGGGATATAGGCTGACCACCTATGTCTGACTCAGAGATGAATTTTGCAACACTTAGAATGGTTAAAATAAAATTTTGTATGGATTGAATTCTCTACGCAATTTCCAAATGTTTCATTTTACATCACAGTATTCCCTATCATCACAATCTCATTGTGTCGCAGCTGTCACAATCATTTGCCTTCTCACATCATTATCATTTCTCTTCCCCATGAAATATATATATATATATATATATATATATATATATATATATATATATATATATATATATATATAAGGAATTAGGTGACACTCTATAGATTCCTATGTCACTCATCACTCACTACTCCCAATATTGATAAGTGGATATTATCAATGACCTCCTTAGGAAATACTTTCTAAACCATCTATGAGGAGGATCCCTCGGTACGTTAAGACCATTCAAAACTCCACAGAAACCTCAGGATATCAAAAAACCATTCGAACCACTATCACTTGCCTGATCGCCACAAAAATTCTACCATCCAGAAAGTATTGGCTTGATTGAATTACAAGATTAGTTTCGATGCGAATGCATACTAAGCAACACTATAGAGATACATCCAACCTCCTAACCAAGACTATAGAACCTT
>JARVZY010011538.1:0-40000 GCA_030686995.1 Artemisia argyi
GATGAAAACCTATGTAAACCTTGAGTTTATATTTCAAAACCCAAAAAGGAGTACAAACTACACTTGAATATTACTAGATCTTGGAAAAATAATGGTTCCTTCTTGTTTTTGTGTTGAGGCCGAGCACCACAAGGAAGAGAGAAAAAGAAATGAGTCTAGTTGCTTGATTTGGTGAAATGAATGAGAAAATGTAGTTTTATGTTTTATATATTATTACCTAGACAATCTATGACACTCTTTAATGAGTTAGTAGCAAAAATTCAAAGGTGTAAGTTGATTATCATGGAGGGGGGAAGAAAAGTGTGATTTGTGTAAGATAGTTGGTGTATTATTAGTATTAGTATGTATATATTAATAGTTTTTGGGAATTCCGGGTACAGAGATAACTAAAAATAAAATTTTAACGGAGTTAACCGGGACATAATAAAAAGTGTAAAAATATGTTGGGTATAATTATTGAGTGTTTAGATAATTATTATTTAGTTTCTACGAAAACCGTCGTAATTTTAGTAAACTTACGATAATAATTAAATAAATTTCCAAAACACCGGGTAAATTAATATTATAATTTTTATATTATTAAAATGAATATAAAAACATATTGGGATCATAGTCGGGAGTGTCGGACATGTTAGTCACATTATTGGTCGCGTGTTAACGTTTATTTAGAAATAATTAAACGTAAAAGTTAATTATACCAAAAGTACTAATTTAAATATCCTATGAGTGGAATAGTATGCAAGTGCCATAATGATAATATGCAGACTATTTCTAGTCCGTATGAAGTGCCCCAATGATAATGCATGAATTTGCTCCTGAACCAATACGGTTACGCGAATTTTGAATACCTGTAAACTAAGTTTACGATGAAATGAGTAATGCACATGAATAGTGGTATTCTCTCGGAAATGAATAGTGTCATGTGAATAGTGAAATTTTTGAATGTTTCTCAGAATATCAAATTGACCTAAAAAATGATGAATAGTAAAATGATAAATAGTGATCGATGAATAGTAATTGGTGAATAGTAATATGTTGAGGTTTGGAAAAATGACATGAAATCGTGGGGTGTGATAGTCGCCCACCCAAAAAGGAATTCAGTCCCTGAATTCAGCTAGTGTTGGTCTCGGAAATTGGCTTGGTGAAAAGTTGTGGATACTTTAGTCGCATTTGGTCTTCTCATTCCCAAGTATATTCGGGTCCTTTTCAAGAATTCCAGCGAACTTTCACGATAGGAATTCGACTTTGCTTCAACCGTTCGACCTCACTGTCCATGATTTCTACTGGTTCTCCCACCAGATTTAGGTTTGTTATTGGGTTCGATTCCTTCCAATGAAATCATGAGTCACTAATCTGAAAGTCGTTTATCGGGATTTGAAATTATGAAACATGTTTGTGTAATCTTGCTACTTTCCAACAAGGCTTAAGTCTGAGGGTTACTGGCCTACCCTGTCTGAAATATTAAATGGTCCAGTGTACATCAAGTTTAACTTCCCGGATTTTTCTGAATGGTATCATGCCTTTCCTAGGCAGAACTTTTAACGTGACCCTACCACCAACTTGAAATTCTAAGGGTTTACAACTTATCGACTTGTAACTGATTCTTGATTTGCAGGAAATTCCTGGTGATTTCATGAGTACTTACAGGAATAGTGAGTTTGGCTTTTTCCGCATTCGATCCGTCAATAGATGATCAGTGCTTCTTGAGGTTTACAATGTAATATGGGTAATATATGTTGCTGAACTCTGCCAGAACTCAAATTTTATATGCCAGCTGGTCGATTCTAAAATGAATCTTAAATGGTCCAAAATACTAGAGGTTCAATCTCTTGTGTTACCAAAATTGTATCATGCCTCTCCAAGGCAAAGCTTTCAACTTAGTTCGTTCTCCCACTTGAATCTAGATGGTTTGCTGTTCAGGGATACCCAATCTGCATGATGTGCGTCATGCACCAATCCTACTTCTACCAGTTTCTCGTGGCTTGTAACTGGTTCTTGACTTGTGAAATTTCCTTTGTTGTTCCATAGTTTAGTTCTAGACCAGTGAATTTAACTTTCCAATTTCGGTCTGTAAATGGGTAATTGTTACTTCGACCATAGAGTGCCTCAAATGGTGTAGTCTCTACGCTCGTGCGATAACTATCGTTGCAAACGAATCTGATTTATGATAAATGGTTACTCCAACCATTTCTAGAGTTAATCGCTCACTCTCAGAGCATAACTTTCCTATGTTTGAATTGTCCTCTCGATCTGACCATTGGTCTGAGGATGATAGGCGGTGTTTACATCTAAATGGGGTTCCGAATGAAATCTTAAAATGATTGCTAGAAGTCTGAGGTGATTTGATCACCTTTATCAGGAATAATTGAAACGGTTATAATGAATCTGGTGACTAATTCTACAACGTTATACTTTTCGAAAAGGGCGTTATATGAAGAAGAAAGAATATGGGTAACACTTCGATTCCTTGTGTTTTGGTCTAATGGGTGCTAAGACATGTGTCTTTCTTTTCCTTTTGTGCTTGGTCTCCATTATTGACGTTTGTAATCGATCTATGGTGTTCCTCCTAATTTCCTTCATCACACATTCTAATATTCCTTATTGTCAAATCGCAAAACCCTAAATGCATAAGCGATCTTGTAAGGTGATTGGTTTTCAAAATTTATCTCGTGATTGTGAGTTTTGGTAGAAATATTTTTTCGAATAAACTAATTTAGAAAATGGAGGAAATGGGTTACTAAGTAATCTCTTTCTTGATGATTCAAAATTCAGTAGTTATAAAAATGTGAAACCGTCTTCAAAATATAGTGAATAGGACTGTTTACCAAAGTTTGATGTTTATTTATTTCTCATTGTACAATGGTTTTGCAAAATATTGACCAAAAAAGGTCGTATTTGTTTGAAATAGGCAATTTCAAAAATTATTTTCTACGAGGTATGTGATTTGTATAAACACAATTTTTGAAATCAACTTCATTTAAAGGTAAAAAAATACTAACAAGGATAAAATAGTAGGATAGGTAACGTTCGCATAAATGCATAGATGTCTAACGTTCGGTTCCTGATATTGGAAGATGTCTATTGGCGGGTATCTGGCAAAACTACAAGCCTAGGTATTCAACCAACTTAAGTCCTGAAATGCTTTATCGTTGAAATTGTCATCATGTTGGCAAAATGTGGGTGTCCATTGATACTATGTCGATGAATGTCTATTTCATTTCCACATGAAGCTGGGGAGATATGCTTGGGCCTGATGCCTCTCTTGATGTATAGGTGAGGTTATCTAGAATTTCTTGAGGACACAACGCTTTAGGGGAATCTATATCGATATCCATAATTCGAATCAATCATTCTTGGCGTAAACTCACTGTAGGGAAGTTTGCGTTTAGATGAGGCCATGTTTAAATGAATTGTTTTACAGTCTCAATTAGGTGCTTGGATTATTTCTATAGTGTTGTTTAGCGTACCTTCACAATGTGTTCGATCCTGTAGCTCAGTCTTGCTAGTACCTTTGAATGATAAAATTTGGCAACTAGGTCAGAAATGGTGATTCAGATGGTATCGTGGTATCTTAGGATTGTTGTTGGATTATGAATTTTCTTAGTCTAGGTTTAGTAGTTCCTTAATCCTTTTATTGTTTTTCTTGTATCGTGTAATCCTCCTAGTACTTGATAGGGAAAGTCTCTCCTAAAGAAGTCAATGGAAAGTCCAACTTAATGGCTAAGTGAGTGACAGGTGAGGTAAGTATCCAGGGGAAAATTTGTCAGAAAGAGACATTTATAAAAGAGTTTACTTGTTTAAAACGCTTTTACATGAAGATTGTTATTAGCAATACTAAAGAAATAATTATTTACTTCATGGCATAATCCTTCCTGAATTATACATAGGTGATCAGGCTATGTATAATTGAGGACTAATGATGCAATGCTTGAGTTAGCCAAAATAGTATTATTTTTCTCAAAAGTTTTAGATGGTGTTCAACGTTTTGTTTTGGAGAAATGGTATTCTAGTCATTTCCTTTCAAGTAACATGAAAATTGTTTCGCGTAATAATAGTAAATACTTGGTGCAATAACGGAAAAATCAATTTATAGGGTGGTAATAAAATAGTTTCTTTTAATAATTCCGTAAAACAATTTCCCCGTATGGTAGTAAAATAGCTTGAAGTAAAATTCGTTGAATGGTTTATTGGATACATGGGTGAATCTTATGGTATGGTAATAGTCTACTAATCCAATTATTTAAAGAATGTAAGCATCTTAGTTCATAACAGGGCAGTGGTTTATGATTATGAAGTGGTCGAGAATATGGTAGTGATATTGAGAGCGTGAAAGATGAACGTGTCTTTAAGGCATCTACAATCAACTGAAGGGGATAGTCTATGTGTGAAAAGATATAGGGTAGAAATTTGGTGCCAATGATTTGAAGTATTCGATAATTTATACTAGGTAAAGTTAGCAGGTTCAAATGCGTAATCCCTCTAGGCATGAATAAAATGTATAAAGAATGGAAATTGTTGTACGGGTGATCTGAGTTAAGTATGTACCACATCAAATGATGTTTGGTTTTTCCATGAATGCAAGCAAAATGCCTTATGGTCAGGTGAAACTTCTCGATATCCTTTCATGAAAATGAGGTCTTGTCCCAATGCGACTAAGCTATATCGGTCTTCGAAAAGAATATAAATTTTGTTGAGTAATTGTACCTTGATCTTTATCCAACAAGCTTATACTAGCGTGAGAGTCTTATAATATGGAATGAGCGAAAAAGGTCGTAATTTGAAGTATTGGCGTTAAGGGATGGTGTATCAATATTGGCAATCTCTGGTAGAGGGGTTTCTTTCGCATCTAAGGTCAAATAGTAAGTAGGTATAGTGGTTTCTTTCGAGGTTCGTTCATGAGTTATGCGTGTTCCTTCTTGGAGATATGGTTTCTAAAATTAACAACATTTATTTGAGTGAAACATCATGAAATTTGGTCATAAATGTATCTTGGAGTGACTTATTTGAAGTTTGTAATGAATATAGTTATGTAAAAGATGTGACTACGAAATATTTTGTATTTTGATAAAAACAATATCTTTTATATATATATATATATATATATATATATATATATATATATATATATATATATATATATATATATATATGTCTTTGGAAAAAGGGAGTTCAAGAAGATTGTTGCTTAAACAAAAATGAGTTTTAAATCCAACCATTGAAAATCAATAATTTGTCGTACTTCGTAAGGTTTGCAAGAAATATTTTTGTTTGTACAAAAATTTAATTTGACTTTGACTTACTTGAATTGTTATTATCTCCGAAACACGAAAACTAGGGCAGTCACTCTTATCTTGGTCAACATGACCATTTAATCGTAAAGACATCTTCGTCTTTATTTATCCTATTGTCTTACTTGCATCTTCCCAAAGTTGTAATTACATGTCAAATCTACTAATATGACCACCTTGGTCGGTAGAGTGTTGCTAGAGTGACTAATGATGCAATCATCGACTTAGAATGTGGTGTAATCAAACTTGATAATGAAGGGAGAGTTGTGATGAGTTCCATTATGATGGTATAATACCGTTCAAAGCATCTTGTTGGTTTATTGTGTTATAGAGGTATGAGTCAATCATATCTAAGATAATATAGAGTCCTTGTGATAGATGCCACCCTTGGGCGATTTGTTGCAATTCTTATTGTGTTTGTGAGGCTTGTGGTATTATTCAGAGTGTATCGTCCAAACACTCGTAGGTAATCTCAAATAATTAGAGATCATCGTCTAACGATGAAGAGTAGTAGGTTGTCAAGCAGTAGAGGCTCTCAAACTCTCACCAACCTCAAACCTGTAAGGTGGTGTAACGTATGGTAGATGGTAATGGTATGTCAAATAGTAGGTGCTTCTCAAGCGGCCTGTCATATATGGGTGTAGAGTCTCTGAGATGTGATGGTGATAATAGTAAATGGAATACTACCCTTTTTCGCGCTATTTCACGACATCTAAGAGGTAAAACTGAAGTACGCACTATGGGACGACCAATAGTGTAATAAGTAGCTGATGATGGTGGTAGTACCTGAGTAGTAAGCGCCCTACTAGTGAAGGAAAGAAAACATACTATCTCTCTTGCAATAAGCATCCTAATAGGTCCATTAAGATTTAGTCTGAATACTCTACCAAACGGCATTCTATGTATGGGCTGGATGATAGGAAAACCCTGTTCCTATGGCAAATCAATGGTGCTAGTGGCGGTGTAAGTGCAACTAGTAGTACAATGATAGTGGAAGATGACAAGGCATCTTCAATGTTGGAATCCGATGAAAGGATGACAGGGTGTGTATCTGAAGACATGTCACTTGTGAACCAGGTCAATATAATTATATATGAGTATGGGTATAAATAACTCGCACAATGTGTGCATGAAACAACATGTATAATGAATATGCACCTATGATGAAATGATGAGATGCTATGATGATGTGGTTATAGTCTAGGGTCCATGATACATCCTAGTTCGCTATAACCTTAGCTTTGATGCCAATCTGTCACACCCCCAAAATACCTGAATGGCAGCGGAATGGAATACCTGGGGGTGACTGTCATAGCACCACAGTTACAGTTATATTGAACGACCTAAAGTGTCGTTTGGAAAAATACATCGTTTGATCATTAAAATATTCAGAGTTTACAAAACATAGGTCCCAAAAAGGTGTTGCAAGTTTATGAAAAACAAGTTCAATCCAGATCAAACGTTTCATAAGTGCAGGAAATATATATATGTGAGACGCGTCGACCCCGCGACTCCATGAAGGTCCAAATGCATGCTAGCAGGAGCTACCTTAATAACCTGAAAATACATTGCTAAAACGTCAACACGAATGTTGGTGAATTCCATAGGTTTGTAAGTTAAATCGTACGTACATTAGCCACAAGTATAAAGTAAACCGACAAAATGTCAAAAATGCTACATTGTCTCTTAAGCTCATGACCCCGAAGCTAGACATAATATTGTATTGGCCCCAAAGGAGTGTTTACCAGACACTCAAATAGATTAGACATGAAATGCATCCGTAATTCCGTTGGAGCAACCCAAACACGGATGGAGGCGTCACCCTCAACAGATCTATTCACTCATTCTCGCTTGGCATTATAATTAACGGTCCATGATAATAAAGGGGACTTAACTTGGTAGTAAGGCAACTTAAGCAATGTATGGAATTTAGTACTTGGGCATGTACAAAAATAATTGATGCAATGTATTCTCCCCCGTGGGATTTCAAATCAAATAAGTAATTGAAAACGGGGCTATGAAAACTCACCTGAAGTGATAGTACAATGTGATGAAATGATCGGGACAATAAGGCGCGAACACTAGCCGCAACCTAAATGAATGAATATGATCTACTTTAGATCATGAAATGATGTAGTGAACGTTCATGCACATGATACCTATACCACTCGTAACTTGAAAATACTTGTTATCGTCAAAGTAGGAAATTTCCATACTTAGGAAAAATAAGTCCAATTAGAAGTATAGAAACTTATCGTAATATATCGTATATAAAATGTTATTGTTATATTCCTCGTTTTGAAAACCTTAAAATAACGTCTAGTAGTCGCATGAATAAACCTTGGGTCGTACGTACTTCGTTAGTTAAGAATAAAATCCTTGAATAAGAAATCTAGAAAATATAGCATTTAGTACGTAGTTATATTATTTCTAGTAGTGACTAAATATATATATAGTTTTGCCGATTTTAAAACGTGTATAACTTGGTCGTTTTGAGTTCATTTTCCTCGTTCTTTATATCCACGGATTCGTCTTAGTATGTAAAAATATTTTTTTGATAGCTCGGCTGCACTAGATTATGTCTAACGCCTCTATTTGTCCGTCGAAAATTGTCAAACAGCATGCAGTTTCTCAGAAAATAGTTTTCGTCAATTAACTTGCAAAAATCATAACTCCTTCGTTATAAGCTCATTTTAATCCGTTCTTTCGCCCAAGGATTCATTTTTAAAAGTATTTTATAAATCTTTGGTCAAAATTTACCCATCACCTACTGAGTTTCCCACGTTTTAAAAATATGGACAGTAGGTATATGTAATGTTTCAAAAACCATTTCTAGGGTTCCAATCTTGTTCCAACTTCAACCAAACCACTTTCAATCACCACAAAACTAGTCTAATCCTACCATACACCTTCTTAGGGTGTCATGGGTTCCTAAACATCCTAAATTAAGTGGATCTAACAAGGATGTAACTATAATCAATTTCTAGGGCTCAAAAGTTAGATATGTTTAAAATGAAGTGGTATAAATAGCATATGCATGTAGATCTAGTATATATATCGTATGAATCTTGTAAAAACTTGGTAAAATCATAAAGATGAGTTTCATACACTTACTTGAAAGATAAATGAGATTTGAGGATCAAAACCTATGTAAACCTTGAGTTTATATTTCAAAACCCAAAAAGGAGTACAAACTACACTTGAATATTACTAGATCTTGGAAAAATAATGGTTCCTTCTTGTTTTTGTGTTGAGGCCGAGCTCCACAAGGAAAAGAGAAAAGGAAATGAGTCTAGTTGCTTGATTTGGTGAATTGAATGAGAAAATGTAGTTTTATGTTTTATATATAATTACCTAGACAATCTATGACACTCTTTAATGAGTTAGTAGCAAAAATTCAAAGGTGTAAGTTGATTATCATGGAGGGGGGAAGAAAAGTGTGATTTGTGTAAGATAGTTGGTGTATTATTAGTATTAGTATGTATATATTAATAGTTTTTGGGAATACCGGGTACCGAGTTAACTAAAAATAAAATTTTAACAGAGTTAACCGGGACATAATAAAGTCGTAAAAATTGTAAAAATATGTTGGGTATAATTATTGAGTGTTTAGATAATTATTATTTAGTTTCTACGAAAACCGTCGTAATTTTAGTAAACTTGTGATAATAATTAAATAAATTTCCAAAACACCGGGTAAATTAATATTATAATTTTTATATTATTAAAATGAATATAAAAATATATTGAGATCATAGTCGGGAGTGTCGGACATGTTAGTCATATTATTGGTCGCGTGTTAACGTTTATTTAGAAATAATTAAACGTAAAAGTTAATTATACCAAAAGTACTAATTTAAATATCCTTCGAGTGAAATAGTATGCAAGTGCCATAATGATAATATGCAGACTATTTCTAGTCCGTATGAAATGTCCCAATGATAATGCATGAATTCGCTCCTGAACCAATACTGTTACGCGAATTTTGAATACCCGTAAACTAAGTTTACGATGAAATGAGTAATGCACATGAATAGTGGTTTTCTCTCGGAAATAAATAGTGTCATGTGAATAGTGAAATTTTTGAATGTTTCTCGGAATATCAAATTGACCTCAAAAATGATGAATAGTAAAATGATGAATAGTGATCGATGAATATTAATTGGTGCATAGTAATATGTTGAGGTTTAGAAAAATGACCTGAAATCGTGGGGTGTGATATGTATCGTCAGGGAGACACGATATAATGATGCTTTTCAGGTGTTAGTCCTGATTGACCACCCTCCTCTCATCAGGAGTCCATTGTGCTTCAGGTTTAGGCAAACCTTGAGCAGTCGTTGGGACAAAGGGACCTTCATTGATGCACGTGATGTAGCATGGTTCCATACCAGTCAAGTAGCAAAGCATACGCTTTTTCCACTTTCTAAATTTTCCAGCTTCTAGTCTAGGAGCAACAGCTGAATAGCTACCTCCTTTTTTATCAACTAGCTGGGGTACATCGCTATCAGCCATAGTGGGATCTTGATTTTAAAAACTGGACACTCTTTTTGTTTGAAAAGTTTTGAAAAGTTTTACAAATCAGAGGCTCTGATACCACTTGTTGGACCCTTTTACTTGGTTAAGGTTAACTACAAAGTTAATCTAACCAAGTTCCATGATGTAGCGAAGTATTGATTAACTATCAAAAGTAAATAAACGTAAAAGATAAGACACAAAGTTTTCAACGTTTAATTCTTTATTAGAAATTAATCAAAAGAATTATACCCAAGTGTTTGCGGAACAACACTTGGGATTGAAATGACAAGTATGGTATACTCCTCACTAAACTCAAACTAAGTTTGAGTGACAACTAAGATCCTGCTGAGCTATCTCAGGGATTGTGTTGTTCTTTGGAGAGAGTAAAGATTTGGTTTGTGAATGTCTAAGCATTGAGTGCACAAACTTAATCTTTACCTCTCCCACTTATTCTCTATTTATACACAAGTAGATTCTAACACATACCTAATGGAAAAAGACTACAAGACAAATTACATCATCCTATATTGGACAAAATACATAGGTATTTTGTCCCTGTTACAAATGGCTATAACTAGTAAAGGTCAAGGATACTTTCTGGTCTTCAGTGTTGACACATGTCTTGGTATTATACTCATTCAGGGAAAGTTGACCTTTGCATGATAAGGACCTTCCCTTATCCATTCAAACTTATCCCGCCTAATCCTGCCTTTACTTCAGTCTTCTTATCTTCAGTCTTGTTCATTCAGTGATCTTACATGGTGAGGAGTCATGGGACTCAGTGAGTTATTGTCATCCCTCACTGAGTCCATCATCTTCTTCTTTGGCTTAGGTAGCATTCACTAAGAACTGCCTCACTGAATGGTGAACCTTTCTACACAGATTCGCCCTGAGCATCTTGAGGATGACTCACTGAACAACTATGCATTCAGTGACTTGTTTGGTGTTATCGGTCATCAAACACTTAGGATATTTTATGTTCAAATCCTAGATTAAGGAGTTTGGGTTTTAACAGACCCAACAGTTTGTGATTCTGCTTTCTTTTTAAAATATGCTATATCTTCGCATTGCTACATCAACTATATGCTTCTATCATTGTGGATAAAGTACATTGCTTAGGCGTACTCTTAATTCTACAATTGTTCTGTCACAATTTGGAGTTATTTCACTTATTTGGGTCTGTATTTTCCATGGACATAAGTCTGTACTCTGTAGTGAAACATTACTAAGATTCGAAGAGTATGCAATTCTTATTCGGAACTGATGTGGGATCACCTTCCCTGACTTAAGCTCCTTATGTCCTGCAAGTTCGACTTGTTTTGCTACAGTTGATTTTTATGAACTTAATAGATGCTAAGCTTACCCAGTAACATGTGTTGCAGGTCCGGTAATGGTACATACATTAGAGAAAAGGAATTAAACTATGTTTGATATGATCAGTAAGTGATGATGAAAATGTCAAAACAAATGTTTGTTAAGGCTTTGCTAGTTATTTCGATTCTTTAATTAATCCATGCCAGTTCTTGATATGTAATTGTATAAAGGAGCACTTAGTCCGTGGGATTTTGATATAATCAGGATTAAAATAAATTTTTATTAGGTGTCTGATTAGGGGAATGATAGTTTTTTTTTTCACAGTAAAACAATCCTTTCCCCTGCTCAAGTATTTCAAGTCTTTTGGGGACCATGATTTGTTGAAAAGTGTTTTAAGTTTGGACAAAAATACCCTACAAAATGAAGAATGCATTTTCTTTGATTAGCTTCGACTGTTGTCCTTCACAGACAATTTCATCCATTGTCTTTCACGAACTCACTGCCATTGTTGTGGTTCTATCTCCATCATCCTTTCATTCGCTCTAACTCGTCTCGCATGTATTTCATTCATCTATGTCCTATTTGTCTTGATAAAATCTTGTTCTGTTATGTTCCAATCAAAATCCGCCCAAGACTCAGCAAGTGCTCTATGATCGTCAAATTCTCTGTGCTGCTGATTGAACAGCTTAAGGAAATGAGTTGTGGTCAGATTTATAAACTTTGGAAGCATCTTCCAATTCCTTTAATTCATTCGCTCTAACTTGTCCCACTCCCATGTATATTTCATTCATCTTCCAGTTTATATAAAGTGCTTTTAATTTTTAAGTCAATATGCCATGATATCCGAACCCGGGACCTGGCACATACTAATAACTGGTTACCCTTTTTCATTTATCCGTTTTCTTGTATTTTGTATTTTGTAAAGTATTACTGCATGTGCCATCATTTGAAGAACTGTATTATAAGAAGGTAATTTTCATCTAAACAAAAAAGTTCTATTTAATAATCAAGCTGCTATTTTCATAATATTCTATCGCTTAGTTACTTGTTACTCCGTATTATGTTTTTCTTGAAAAGTGGTTACAAAGTATTTTTGGGGCAACCCAGCCTATTTCCACTTGTATTAAAAACTGACCCGTTTTGGGCTGTTAGCCTGTTACACAACCTGCTTGAATTCCCGGCTTGCCTCTGTTGGAGGATTCTAATTTAAATGTCAAATGTCATTATCCTATTCAAATCTTTAGTAATTTACAACTGAAACTATTTGGTTATTTGCAGGCAATGGACATGGTGAAACTCACCAGCTAAAGCGGTTCACACGGTGCTGCAACTTCTTTGATAAACTTGTAGAGAAATTGTCCTTTGATGAAACCAAGGTATTGAAGCTCTACAATACATGTTTTATGTTGTTTGTCCAATGCTAATGATATTGGTACTTGGTGTGCAAAAGGGGAGTATGACTTATATAACATATGTGAATGGAACTACACATTGGCCTTCAAATAGATTCCAGTGGAACTACTTAAGTGGGCTTGGCAGGTCGACAACCTGAACATGACCTGTTTCTTGGTCTGACCTATGAACAACATGACCTATATAACTTTCAGGTCATATTCGCATATGGTAAGCCCTCAACATGAACTCTTTTGACAAAAATAAGAGTTATAGGCCTCACACATTTTTATAACTGGAATAACGGATAAATCTTAGTGGATCATCTGTACATTTTTATGTCAAATAACATATTGGAATGAATGTATTTTTGGCCTAAAGTACATCTTTCTTTCTTTTTTCTTACTAAAGATCAATAAAATACATTTGAAGGCATTCCGAACCATAATCCAAGCTACACTTGTGGCCACTGTGGACTAACAACCTACAAAACGCCAAGACATTCAAAAAGTTATCCTCGAAACTCTAGGGATTTTAACGACTCACAACAATGATAATATAGGATATTTTCGATCTACTTATGTATCAAGACTGTCAGAAGTAGACATGACATAAAAATGGGTCGAACACATCAGGTAGCGGCTCAAAATAAGCAATTTTATTACGGATCCAAAAGGCTTTGCTGACGTTGAGCCGATCAAAAACTGTTTTTGCTTTCTCTATAAATAACTAATGGGTGAGAAAGTATATTACTACAAATAGATTGTACAATAATATTTTAGAATAGTTTGCAAAAATTAATGCAATTTGAATTTAGTTTGGGCAACTTTAGACACCTTTAACACGACATGTTTCCAATTAGCTTAATTTCACCCATTTGACCCGTTGTAGAAGAAGTAGAACCAAAACCAAAACCAACCATAACTAGATCCTAACTGCTAGCCGTCTCTTATCAGATTGATTAAACAATTACCTCAAGCGTGCTAAAAACTAATCTCATTCGGCTAGCAACAACTGATGGCTCTTCCGAACGCCCCACCACTGCCATTTGCTCCAGTTGAAGTGTTTTGACAGGAAGCCTAAGAAAATAGTTGTAATTTTCAGCTTAAGCTGTTTGTTTAATAGGAAAAAAAACAAAAAAAAAACAAAAAAAAAACAAAACAAAACTATAAAACACATTTTAACATTGAGCAAAAGATATAACAAGGTATCTTTCCCTCACCATGCCATTCCTCTTAAAAAGTAAGCATTTGCAATTATAGCACAAACTCCTTTCCATTGAAGCTTGATCTCATCTGAAACAGGAGGCGTAGGAGACCACCGAACAATGGTAGGTTGGGGAGTACACAAAATAGTTATGAAGATAATACTCAACCACAATATACACTCATTCACCTGTATCAAAAATAAATATATAACAAGACTATGGGTAATACAAAAACGGATAGGACTATTTAGGGAGTTGATCATATACATAGAGATACCAAAAGTGGGTGGGTGAGACGTATTAGGTAACTGGTTCAAGGAAGAACTAGCAATCCTTTTAATAATGGTTAGGACAATAGGCTTTAAGAATAAATAGATTACTTATAAAATAAGAATAAAGAACTACAGCTTATATTATTGATATATTAATCTTTTTTCTTTCAAATTAAGATATTGAAACTATAAACGGTTAGGCACAGTTCACTTTACTTTTTACCCATTGACCCGTTTCACTTTCAGTTATATTTTTAAGTTTACACGTTAGAGATAAATACAGTACATCTTAAATCAGCTCATTCATAAGTAAAGAGGTAACATTTTCAAACGTCTAATCATACATTCCCTGGTGAATCCTCATTTTGCAAAGCCTGGTATTTAAGTTGCCACTTCTAGTGAAGTTTCTACTTTAACTAGTCATTATATCGAAAGTTATAAACTTTAAGTCTAACTCATTAGGGTTGTAAAGTTGTTGGCATATATGCTAATTTTTGTGTACCTTACCTCCTCGTAACAAATCTTGGATTTTAGACTAGTACCTCCCCCATAAGTTTGCATTTCTTGGATTTCAATACCAGATTCTTTTATATTTGTAAGTTCCTTACGTAAACCTTCATCTGTACACCCCAATGCATACGCGTTTACACCCGCACTAATGAATTCCTGATTAATATCATATTAAAAAAGTTAGTGATGAGAACCAATGAAATTATTTCACTCTCATGAAGATCAGTTGACTTTACTTTTAAATTGTCGCCTCCTCCTCTGTCATTGAAGTTTCGGTATCTCCTAAATAAACTGATTGCTATGTTGCGGGATGAGCGATACTCCTCGTCGTCAGAAGAAACCGCATCCTGCTGTTGACACTATGGCAATTCCAATAACAAGTTGATAATGAAAACAAAACAAAAAAACAAAAAACAAAAAACAAAATAACAAAAAAAAACAAAAACAAAAACAAAAAAAAACAAAAAAAAACAAAACAAAACAAAAACAAAAACCTTAGCTAAAATGAAAGTGGGTCAAAAGTTTCCCAAAGCGTACTTTTAAAGTTTTAATGCATAAACTCCTTAATCAGTTTACTCTAAATAAGATTATTACTAAAGATATAAGATTTGGTAATTATATCTTTCACATTGATGAGTTATTAGAAATGCTAAACTTTTTTGGACAAAATGTGTTTCGGGTCGATCCAACCACCCATTTCACCACCTCTAATTAAGACATCCATGACATATACCAATAGAAGAAAAAAAAAAAAAAAAAAAAAAAAAAAAAAAAAAAAAGGTTTTTCTTACTAGCAATCTCTTGGATGTTGTTTGGTGCGATGATTGGTGAATATTGTCACGCGTAAACCCTCTCCAGTAAAATGGGGAACATTGATATCCGTTACTGCAACATCCCTTTACCACGATGTAAGAATTTACAGAAACATATGAACCCTTGCAAGGAGTTATGGGCTCAAGCCTAGTGCTTGTAGTTGTATATGTCAATGTACACAACTTGTTGAAAGCTGCCGGATTTTGAGTGATCACCATGGTTTAACCATGATATATAAAACTACCTTTAAATGTTCAACTTCAGGTTAACTGCAAAATGCATACAATACCCTTTAATCCAAACACATTCCAGAGCAACAGTAAGCCAATATTGAATAACTAGTCTACTTAACAATCTAGAGACACGAAAGTAATGGAATCCTAAATAAAGATGGTCTCGTCCTCAAGAATAAACTCAAGTTTGAACAATATTATTTCAAACCATCGTAGTTGAAAGATGCTACTCTTATTAATGAATAAAGCAATTTACCGTCGTTTGTGTTAGTGGATTTGTGTGTTTGGATCAGCTTACCCAATAGGATGAAGATAATCAATGTAGCCGGATATCACTTAGAATCATGTAATCACTTTCCTAAGGAAACTATTCAACCCTAATGTCTGGGTTACATGAATATCTCCTTGGAATAAGACAAGTGTTTGTTCTAGACACAAATTGAATAACCCTTTCGCTTCTAAGTGCTCAGGTTATATGTGTTCCTATCTTTTGAAAGAACTCAAAGCCCAATGGCATTATGATAACTAAATGGCCCATCAATCACATCATAATATTTCTCCATTACAGGGATTAGTGGTTAGACGACCAATTAAATGTGATCATTAAGTTGCGGTTATAACTGGCCCAGAATACGTCAAAGCTGTTATAAGTTAGTTTGAATTTAGTCTTGTGTGCACGTTGATGAGCTTAATCCCCGAAAGGGCTGCTCCCCGAGAAGTGCACTAAATTTCCAAGAGTTTGGGGTGTTTTGTTACTAGGGGTTGTGTGGCTTTACGTTTCATTCACAAGAAGAAAAACCAAGCATTTTGCTACAACTAGTAATCTAATTCAGGTTAATTTATATCACGTAATTGTTTTCAGACGAAAAACCAAGCATTTTGCTGTTTAGAAATGAAGGTCAGGATCAATCACACGCATGCCCGAATGATTGTTATTCAATACTTGCACCAAAAAGAGGATACATAAATAACTAAAATACTGTATAAACAAAGTACCCATAAAAAAATAAAATATTGGAAACTACATAATCGCCAGACAAGAACATACTTAATCAGTAGAGATGATAGTTTCTTACAATATTAAATAAAGTGAAATTTTATTAACAAAATAATTAATAGTTGGGTTGATGAAAAAGTGGTTAGTATCAAATAGAGCCACAAATGTTCAAAAAGAAAAAAATCAAATAGAGCCACAAATAAATGGATATATGATGGAAAAATCTAACAGGGGCCACGAAGATGATTAATGGCCTTGAATATTTTATTCAAAATTTTATAACCAAAAAAAATTGCTCTAAGGGATCTCTCTTTCATGGGCTAGTTACTTTCATCAATACGTGGCACATCAATCCACTGCACCATTTGCACGTATCTAAATAGATATTTTATATATTTTTTTTTCACTAGCATTAGCATATGATCTCCGATACTACAGTTTAGAGAAAACACATGGCAATAGAATTTATTGTATAATCTCATGGTATTGGGCTTAGTGGTATGCAAGTTGTTTAACAATTAAAAAGTTGTGAGTTGAAGTATATATGTAAATATATATTGTGAGATAAGTGGTGTAAATAACATTATTCTAAAATCAAAAAAATAAAATAAAAAACCTAATAATTATAAGAACAATACAATTTTTACTCTAAAATATTTGTGATGGTAGCCTTAGCCTAGTTGTTGGTCCTTGTAATTCTCCGGTGTAAACCCACGTTAAATCCTCGCGTGCCTTGTGTAAAAACCTGAAACAAACCAAATCCAGAAATCAATGTGAAATGAGAATAAGAGTTTCAAATGCAATAAACCAATCAGGAAACTATAGCAAAGAAACAAGTTTCGAAAAGAATTTATTATTGATTGATGAAAGTTTACAATGAGTGATAAGAGAGATTCAAGAAGAGTTTACAAAATTCAGAATGATATCAGAAATGAAAGGTAAATGGCCTTATAAGGCTAAGATGCAAAGTAACAGTTTTTGGTGTCCAAAGTCTAACAACTATTTGAAGTTGACAACTCCAGTCCCTCCACTTCTGGATCTAGTGATTTTTTGTCCTTTATTACTTTTGACCCGTAACAAACCATTCCCCTTAAAAGATTCTTGACCTCAAGAATCGGGTTTGAAATGAATTCAATGCTCAGATTGAACTAGGCACAGGCTGTGATTTAACTTCTGGACATCATGTATTTGCTTCAAACTCATCTTTCTTATTAGCCACCAACAACTCCTAGCAACCTTTGTCAATATTTCCTCCAACCTACTAATAAAGGAATTGTCACCCTTAAGTGTAATAAGCTGATGTACATCTACAAATTCTACCTTATGAGTAATCTCCCAAACACTCCAGAAGCAGCAACAAATATAACCAAACAGCCTCTTCTTAGCCCAAACATTCCATATGTTACTAGAATCTATTTCCTTCTCATAACCAACACCTTCCCAAACCTTATCCTTACCCAAAACTTTATCAGACAGATTCTCACCACTACTAAATTGCTTATGCTTGTAAAAAGTTTTATCAAACACAGTACCACCAAACATCCAAATATCAAATGCCAATATTTGACGATAAAGTGCATGATCAGAACTATAACGCCCTTGTGATTGCTGCTCGTTTGCTACTGATGGCAACAGAGGATTGCTCAAATTAGGTGACCACGAAATGAATAAGCTTCCAAATGATGACACACTAAACGACCCTCCATGACATTCTTCCTTCATCCTACTTAAACAACATACCAATTTCTTTTGATTAGTAGCTGAAAATTTCAAGACTGATTCTAACAACTGATCAACACTTAAGAAGTCTAACATATCCATATTCAACACCAAACAAGGAAACTCCAAGCTATCAATCCCATGTTTTTCCCAAGCACCCATATCATACTTTGTGTCTAATCCGTCTACCCTTTTGCAATCTTCGTTCGAACTGAACACCGGCTTAACACTTTCCTCCCTTCTTTTCCTATTTGGCCATTTCCATATGTCAAATTCCCACTTTCCATGTTTGAGTTTGCATTTTATACTGATGAGTGCTCAAACACTCATCATTTTTTGTCTAATCTGAACTGCAAAACATACAAAAACACTCAGAAATGCATGAAATTACTAAAAATATTTCAAAATTGTGTTTTATATGTTTTAGATGCAAAATGAGCAAAAACAGATGAAAAACGTACAAAGTTTGCAAAATTGGCAGTTTCAGTCCCCCAACTTTCATAAAATTACAAAACTAGTCCCTGGATATTCAAAATATGGAAAATTATCACCAAAGGTCCTTTTACAATCATAAGTTGTCATATTTTATCCTTTGGTGAAAAATCTCAAAAGTTTTGGAAATTTACAGTTTGGTCCCTGGAGTTTCAGATTTTGGCAGAATTGGTCCCTGGTGGGATAATTTTGAATGAAAAATCAATTTTGGTCCTTGGGAATTCACAAAAAAACATTTTTAATCCCTGGATGAAAATTTTTAGAAAATTACAAGTTTAGTCCCCGGAG
The DNA here is from genome assembly GCA_030686995.1 of Artemisia argyi. NCBI lineage: Eukaryota > Viridiplantae > Streptophyta > Magnoliopsida > Asterales > Asteraceae > Artemisia > Artemisia argyi. The sequence continues at coordinate 19,041 of JARVZY010011538.1, forward strand.
TTTGGAAATTTGCAAAATTAGTCCCCGGGTATTTTATTTTGGAAAATATTAAATTTCATCCTTGTAATATTCTAATGTTGTCAAATTAAGTCCTTTTAATAACCTTGGAATATTACATTTTCAGTCCCTTGTGTTTTCAGAATTTACATAATTGGTCCTTGTGAAATTTAAACTAACCAAAGGGACCCTTTTGTTATTTACCCTAAACCCAAAATAAACCCCAGCCTGATCCAGTAACCACCCCAAAGCCCATGTACACCCCTGATCCACCAAGGCCCAACCCCATCCCCTTTGATAACACTGGGCGTTGACCCCAGTCAAACCCACAACCCCCGCTCCACTATTCATCATCCTTAACCTCTAAACACCACCCTAATTACCAGGTTCATGTTCCCCCTCCTCACCTTCTTTCACCAACCCTCATTAAATATCACCTCACCTTCACCCATACATCCCCCCTCCTCAATAAATTCTCACCAAACCTCCCAACTGCCAAAGTCTCATTTCCCGCCAAAAATGGAAATAATGCAAAAAATGATCAAAAGTCTTCTAAAGTGGTGGGATTTGCAGTGGGACCCACTGTGGTGTATAAAAAAGAAGATAGAGAAGCAGAAGTGGTAGTAGTTAGTGTAGTTTTAAAAAGTAGTGTAACTTAGTTTAGGTTTTAGCTTAATTTTCAATTTCTGTTGTAACCTTTTGTTTAAAAGCATTGTATTAAGTATTTTTAGTGTGTACCAAACTCAATTTAAGCATTAATTTCAGCATTTCAGTTCTAGTTTCCAAATTTGCAATTTCAAGTTAAAATTTCAATTTCTTATTAAAGTGTTGAACTTTGTTGCTCAGTATTGTTGTAAGCTCACTTTAATCATTGATAAGTTATCTTTTTAAGTTTCCAAAGTCTGAAACCACTTGTGAACCAATTCTCAGTAATATAGCAAAAGTTAAGAAAAGTATTGAAAAATCAAAGTTTCAAGAAAAGAAGGAATCAGAAGGATGGTAATGATTGTTATTGGATTTTCATGGGTATAGTGTCTCATGAGAGACCTTAGGTGGTGATGTAATACCTTGCTTCTCATGTGTCAGATGTGCATCATATGTAAGTCCTAAACTCAAACTTGGCATACCCTTGTTCTAGTGCTATCAGTGCCTAATTATTGGTCATTTTATTTTTATTTAAGTGTACTTAACTCATTTAAAGCCTTAAATCAGTAGTAGTAGTTCAAATATTGCTAGATATAGTGTAGGATTAGCTGTTAAGGGATGTTTGGATAATGCTTTCTTGATGTGTTCTAGTTTGTTTAATAACTTAAAACTTGGTTCCAGTTAGTCACTTAAGTTCATAATAGGTTAGATTGACCATCACTTTGGTCATATTTAAAACAAAAGTCAAGATCACTCAATTTGCCCCATATCAGTTACTGTTGAGCAGTTAAGCCACCTAAACCACCATTTCATGTTCTAAATTGTTTGTTTTAAAACAAACCCTACTTCGTTTCTCTCTCTCTCTAGGTTTCCAGCCGCCACTTTTTTTCTCAAATCCGGCCATAACCAAACACAATCGTCCTCTCTACCCTTCCTGGGTATGCAATACGATTTGTGGATTGTGTTTAATCTTTTAGAAGTGGCGGCTGGTGGTTTGTTTTGATTTACCGAAACCCTATTCACTTTTTGTTCAATCGGCTGCTTTTATGGTGGTTCGTGTATGATAAGGGTTTCATTAATCTGTTTTAGGGCGATTGTGATTTACTCATGTCGGTTTGGTTTTCTAAATCGAATCCTTCTATATAATCGCTGCTGTTTATTCCGAAACCCTAACTCCTTATACTTTTCAATCGGTTTTCCCTAATTTTTTTGGGGAGTCGATTACTTTTTAGGGTTGAGGGTTTCCTGGTCGATTTCTTATCCTAATCGCAATATAATTCTGGTTTAGTGTTTAGGTCGGTTTGAATCTTACCCTTAGGGTTTGATTATAATCGATTCTATCTTATCTATGTTTTGCGATCACTTCTGGATGGTTGAAGCTTTGAACGCCTAAACAAAGCCTTGGGTTTTGTTATATTTTTTTATCAATGGATGTTACCCTTGTTAGGGCTGTTCGGTTTGTTGCAAGGACCTGTTTGGATTGAGGATTGGTATGTTTATTGGACGTGGGTATGGAGAGAGATGGTTATATGTTGCTGCTCGTGGTATTATCAACCTGATTAGTTTCTGATTATTAGGGTTCTGAAACCCTTGTTTATTGCTTGCGTAATTAGTGCTGCTGGTTTGATTGTCTATGATGACATGGAGGTGGTATTGCGTTGCATGTATTCATATTGTACGTTCATGGTTCTGGTGATTTGCAGCCATGCTTCCAAGACTTGCTGCTCATTCAACTCTCATTAATTGGTCTTGTGTGATCGATGCTACTGGTTTCTATGGAAGTTAGGGCTTGTGGGTACTCGGTTCTGCATCTAAACACACACCTTTGGAGCGAGGTTATGCTTGCTGCTCTATCCGTGGTTTTAGAGTCCCCCGCCAACCGTTGTGTGGAATTTGTGAACTGATTCATATTTGATGGCTACAAGATCATGTGTTATAAGTTAGGGTTTGCAAAACCCTATTGTTCGTCTATGGCAGATCGTGTTAGCTTCGGGTTGCATTCGGATATTCATTGCATTTAGCAATATATGGTTTACAGATCATGTCATAGTGGAGGTGCTTGGAAGATCTCCGATGACTTAGCTTTGGTGCTTCTACCATGGTTTCGACTGCATCGTGGTACTGTAAGTGTCCTTTGGGATTGAGGTGAGGGATATCACCCTCATCCTATGTACTTCAACGGTTCGTGCTGCTGGGTGGATGTGGGATGTTCGCATCACATGTTTTGTCTTGTTTTTATACCTAGTTTGATTCTTTGTAATTAGCTAGGTTTGGTTTGTGTTTATGGCCTGTCATAAACACTTGTTTATCAAGCGCCTGTGCTTGAGGTTAATGTGGTACTTCAGCCACATTCCATTTGTACTTAACTGTTTTTTTTGGTTATATATTTACCGGGGTTTTCCCCTTTACCCAAAAAAAATTGTTTGTTTTAACTTATTTTGGAATCATTTAAACTTATAAACATGTTATCAGTCCATTAGATTCATCCAAAATCCACCAAAGTCAAAGTACCATGTTCTAGTGAAAAAGTCAAAGTTCATATTTTCAGATTTTCCCCAGATTTCAAAGATTTAATGTAATTTTTGTAATGTGATTTAGGATCTAAACTTTTCACCATTTGATTGTCCATCAGCTCAACTTTGTGATTCCATCTTCCACTTATTTTTAGCAATTTTATGCTGGGCCCCACTTAGCCCCAAACACACTTGCAGGGCTGCTAAGGCCCCTGCATCAGCAGATACTCACCCACACCACCCACTTTGTGGTGGTTTTGTGACCACCACAGTGGGCCCCACACCTCCAAATCAGGTTCTCCCAACCCCCCTCCTACCAGGCTCTTCATATCACTCATTCTTGTGCCCCCAATCAACCTGGTGTGCCCCTAGATGCCTATTAAATCTGTCCCACTTTTCAGTTCCAAGCAAGGTTCCCAATGTGCTTATTTTGTGCTTATAGCTTATTCAGGGGTCACCCTTAGCTTTTTCTTGCTTAAACATGTTCTAATAACTTAGTTGGACCAGATTTTACCATTGTGGGCCCTACCCTTGGTCATTTAAGCTTATTTTGCATTGTGGTCAACTAAAGTCAACTGTGGGCTTTTTGGCTTTCATTAGTATTTATTTTTAGTTTCTAAAAAGTTTGTTTTTACAAAAGTTTGCTATTTTTAGATGTAAAGTAGGTTTGTAAAAGAAAAATCAAGAAAAACAAATTTAAAATTAAGTGATAGTTTCTATTTAATGTAATTTAATTTTAATTTTCATTTTTAAATTTTTATTAAGTACTTGTCATTTTTATATTTTTATTAATTATATCTTATATTAAAGTATTTATATTAATTTTCTCAGATTTTTATTTCATCATTTGGTATTTATTATATTTAATATTAGTTTTATTAATAATTAATTAATATTAAGTTTAAAATTGCATAACTAGTTTTTATTGAGTAAAACTTAGTTTTTATATTTTTTATAGCTTTTATATGTTGTAAAATAATTTTAGAAATTTTATTAGAATTTTTACTGTTAATTTGCAATTTTTCTTAATTTAAAATAGTTAATTAGGTAATTTATAATTAATTAGTAATTAATTAATAGAAAATCCACAAAAAGACAAAAATATTTGTTTTTAATTTTAAAACTTATTTTTAGTTATTTTATAATTTTAGAAATTTTATTTTCACCTTTTTAGTATTAAATTAATAATGTATTATATTTAAGTATTTTAAATATTAATAATAAGTAATAAATAGTATTTAATTAATATTAAATTATTAATTAGTTTAAAAATAGTTTTTCTTTTTCTAAAAATTTTCTTTTACTTTTAAGTTTGTAAAAAAGTCATTTTCACCCCCTGGGTGTTTTCAGATTTTCGTTTTCACTTTTTATTTTGTACGTTCGCGTTTTATTTAAACGTAACGTACGCGTTTTTAGGTTTTTAACATTTCTGGTTTTTCTTACCTTCTCGTCTTATTCATATAGCTTATTTAAGCTATTCTCTTGTAGATTCCATAGTTCAATCAATCTCAAACCCCTTTCCCATCCAGATTCACCTGATCACGAAACCGTTTTGTTTACAATTCACACCTCGTCGGGACATAACGACCCGGGGAAACCTTATACTTCCGCGGAGCATTGATCTAGGCTATTTGACTTTGTTGACCATTCCTTGGTCAATATAAGTTAGGTGGTTCGGGCTAAATCAACTTTTGGCGCCGTTGCCGGGGAGGTTGTGCGCGTTTATCTAAACGGTTTTTCTGATTAGTGTCTTTGGAATTCGTTCCATTGTACATTTATCCTTCCTTGTTCGTATTTTCATAAAAACAAAACTCAAAAAGATTTTCCTTCTCATTTGTACAAAATGTATTTCCAAAAACCCAAAAATATTCACCTTTACCCTCTCGCACCTTTGATTCTTCATCCCTACCCCTCCCAAACCATTTGATTCTTTCTATGTCTCATCCACACTTTCTGGTTTGCCAGTGGTGTGGTAGTTCTCATAATGGTGGTAATTGCCCCGGTTGTGGCGTGGTAGAGTCAGGAAACGGGTCTGTCTATAACCAAGATCCCTATTCTTACCATGACACCACTAATTCATTCCACCAGCTACCACACCATCAGTATCAGCAGTTTTACTGTTGTGAGTACTGTGGTGGTTCACACTACAGTTTTGATTGTCAATCGGGAAACACACTTGTCTATGAGCAGTTTCCTGATAACGATTATGACTCTAGCACATACGACTCACAGCCTCAACAGTTTTACTGTTGTGATTACTGTGGAGGTCCACACTTCAGCTCAGATTGTCAAATAGGAAATCCATATCCTTGTGACAAATTTGACACACCTTATTACGACCAACCTCTACAGTACGATATGAATCAAGCACTTCTTCCAGAAATGCAAAATATGATGAAAATCGTTGATGAACTTAAGGGTTTAGTTCAAGACTTTGCCCAAAGACATACTCATCAAAAATCCATGGAAGAATTGCTTGCCGAAGAGCAGGCTGCTAGAATAAATTCCCAAGATGCCTATGAAAAATCTGTGAGGGAATCCATTGCAAGAGAAAAAGCAGCCAAATCTAGCTCTTTGTTCCGTTTCATTCCTGATGACAGTGATGATGAGGATACACTTGACATCCTTGAATTTTATAAAACTTCAAGTTCATCAGTTGATACCCTAGCAGTTGAGATTCCATCTCAAACAACTGCTATCACACCCGAGGTTCCCACTCACTCTTTGATCATGGGGGACGAGCATCTTGACACTGTTCCTGAAAGGGAATCGGACGAATTCATAAAGTCTAGTATTGAGATCCTTGTCCCAATCCCAGGAGAGTCACAGAGAACTTTGGATGATATGTGTGATATTCCTTCCCCCATTGAGTGTCCTAAAGATCAATTTGAGACTTTCTCAGATTTTAATGATGATTGTACATCTCATGGAGACATTGAGTATATTGAGGCACCACTGCCTCATTCTGATGTTGATCCTCTTCTTGAGGAGTTCGCTGATGAACTTGCTCACATCGATCCACTTTCATTGGAAAGTGATGATGGTCTCCTCGATTTCCAAGCCGATCTGGGAGAAATTGAAAGTCTCCTATATCATGATCCGTCACTCACTTCTTATCCCAGCAGTCCAATAGAGAATGATAATCTCTTTGTTCCCGAAACATTTAATACGACTCTCACCAATCCTCTATTTGAATTCGAATCTGAATTCACTATGATTTCTAACAATCCAATCTTTGACGAGGATTGTGATGAGTCCACAATGGAACATGAGTTCACAAATTCACATCTTGTGAATAATTCTCTTCATGAGGAGTTCTCCGGTGAACTCGCTCATCAGTTTGATAGCCCGGGGGGAGATGCACTCAATTATGAGGATTTGGAAATTCCCACCCACCCTCCCGGGATGTTTACAAGCTTACCCTTTGAAATCCAAACTCAGGCTATTGAGCCTCCTCTTGAGGAAGAAGATCAAATCATGATTTTCGTCATGGTTTTCTTCCTTTTCTTCACCTACAAGGTGACTTCTCTTGTTCTTCACTCCTTCGGGAATGAAGACACTATATTTGATCCCGGCATTTTCATGTATCATTATCTTGAGCCGGGATTATATCTCATCGGTGTGGAACTTTCACGTGCTTCATATGTTTGTCCAAACATTTTGAATGAAAGTCCGATTGAGATTATTTCTTCCACATCATGCTTCCCCAATGACAAATGAATTAGGGGTCGAGTCAAGCTAGCGACTCGGTAAACAAAAACAGTAGCAGGCTTATAGGGTTTTCACCCTAAGTGTGGGGGAGTCCCCCATGCTATGGTTACAAGAGTGAAAAACAAAATGGTGTTTTCCACGCTTAGCTTGTAATGTTGCCCTTTTACGTTCAAAATGTCGGCATAATAGCCGGGATTTTGAATATTGAGGACAATATTCATGCTAAGTGTGGGGGGGTATTCGCTATTCTAGCGAATTTTATCACATTTTACTATCTAATACCCCCGTTTTTGCCAAAATTTCAAAAATTTTAAAAATTTTTCACTGGTGCTTCAAAATTTTTGTGGTAATCAGTCCGCCTTGTCTAACCGACAAAAGGATTGGCTAGTCCAGGAGCAAACAGCTCTTGGTAAAGACATATCAAATCCGTTTATGGCTTGCAATTTGCCCAAAATTGTATGGTTCCTCAACTCCCCAAAATTGTGTTTTATATGTTTTAGATGCAAAATGAGCAAAAACAGATGAAAAACGTACAAAGTTTGCAAAATTGGCAGTTTCAGTCCCCCAACTTTCATAAAATTACAAAACTAGTCCCTGGATATTCAAAATATGGAAAATTATCACCAAAGGTCCTTTTACAATCATAAGTTGTCATATTTTATCCTTTGGTGAAAAATCTCAAAAGTTTTGGAAATTTACAGTTTGGTCCCTAGAGTTTCAGATTTTGGTAGAATTGGTCCCTGGTGGGATAATTTTGAATGAAAAATCAATTTTGGTCCTTGGGAATTCACAAAAAAACATTTTTAATCCCTGGATGAAAATTTTGAGAAAATTACAAGTTTAGTCCCCGGAGTTTGGAAATTTGCAAAATTAGTCCCCGGGTATTTTATTTTGGAAAATATTAAATTTCATCCTTGTAATATTCTAATGTTGTCAAATTAAGTCCTTTTAATAACCTTGGAATATTACATTTTCAGTCCCTTGTGTTTTCAGAATTTACATAATTGGTCCTTGTGAAATTTAAACTAACCAAAGGGACCCTTTTGTTATTTACCCTAAACCCAAAATAAACCCCAGCCTGATCCAGTAACCACCCCAAAGCCCATGTACACCCCTGATCCACCAAGGCCCAACCCCATCCCCTTTGATAACACTGGGCGTTGACCCCAGTCAAACCCACAACCCCCGCTCCACTATTCATCATCCTTAACCTCTAAACACCACCCTAATTACCAGGTTCATGTTCCCCCTCCTCACCTTCTTTCACCAACCCTCATTAAATATCACCTCACCTTCACCCATACATCCCCCCTCCTCAATAAATTCTCACCAAACCTCCCAACTGCCAAAGTCTCATTTCCCGCCAAAAATGGAAATAATGCAAAAAATGATCAAAAAGTCTTCTAAAGTGGTGGGATTTGCAGTGGGACCCACTGTGGTGTATAAAAAAGAAGATAGAGAAGCAGAAGTGGTAGTAGTTAGTGTAGTTTTAAAAAGTAGTGTAACTTAGTTTAGGTTTTAGCTTAATTTTCAATTTCTGTTGTAACCTTTTGTTTAAAAGCATTGTATTAAGTATTTTTAGTGTGTACCAAACTCAATTTAAGCATTAATTTCAGCATTTCAGTTCTAGTTTCCAAATTTGCAATTTCAAGTTAAAATTTCAATTTCTTATTAAAGTGTTGAACTTTGTTGCTCAGTATTGTTGTAAGCTCACTTTAATCATTGATAAGTTATCTTTTTAAGTTTCCAAAGTCTGAAACCACTTGTGAACCAATTCTCAGTAATATAGCAAAAGTTAAGAAAAATATTGAAAAATCAAAGTTTCAAGAAAAGAAGGAATCAGAAGGATGGTAATGATTGTTATTGGATTTTCATGGGTATAGTGTCTCATGGGAGACCTTAGGTGGTGATGTAATACCTTGCTTCTCATGTGTCAGATGTGCATCATATGTAAGTCCTAAACTCAAACTTGGCATACCCTTGTTCTAGTGCTATCAGTGCCTAATTATTGGTCATTTTATTTTTATTTAAGTGTACTTAACTCATTTAAAGCCTTAAATCAGTAGTAGTAGTTCAAATATTGCTAGATATAGTGTAGGATTAGCTGTTAAGGGATGTTTGGATCATGCTTTCTTGATGTGTTCTAGTTGTTTAATAACTTAAAACTTGGTTCCAGTTAGTCACTTAAGTTCATAATAGGTTAGATTGACCATCACTTTGGTCATATTTAAACCAAAAGTCAAAATCACTCAATTTGCCCCATATCAGTTACTGTTGAGCAGTTAAGCCACCTAAACCACCATTTCATGTTCTAAATTGTTTATTTTAACTTATTTTGGAATCATTTAAACTTATAAACATGTTATCAGTCCATTAGATTCATCCAAAATCCACCAAAGTCAAAGTACCATGTTCTAGTGAAAAAGTCAAAGTTCATATTTTCAGATTTTCCCCAGATTTCAAAGATTTAATGTGATTTTTGTAATGTGATTTAGGATCTAAACTTTTCACCATTTGATTGTCCATCAGCTCAACTTTGTGATTCCATCTTCCATTTATTTTTAGCAATTTTATGTTGGGCCCCACTTAGCCCCAAACACACTTGCAGGGCTGCTAAGGCCCCTGCATCAGCAGATACTCACCCACACCACCCACTTTGTGGTGGTTTTGTGACCACCACAGTGGGCCCCACACCTCCAAATCAGGTTCTCCCAACCCCCCTCCTACCAGGCTCTCCATATCACCCATTCTTGTGCCCCCAATCAACCTGGTGTGCCCCCTAGATGCCCATTAAATATGTCCCACTTTTCAGTTCAAAGCAAGGTTCCCAAAGTGCTTATTTTGTGCTTATAGCTTATTCAGGGGTCACCCTTAGCTTTTTCTTGCTTAAACATGTTCTAATAACTTAGTTGGACCAGATTTTACCATTGTGGGCCCCACCCTTGGTCATTTGAGCTTATTTTGCATTGTGGTCAACTAAAGTCAACTGTGGGCTTTTTGGCTTTCATTAGTGCTTATTTTTAGTTTCTAAAAAGTTTGTTTTTACAAAAGTTTGCTATTTTTAGATGTAAAGTATGTTTGTAAAAGAAAAATCAAGAAAAACAAATTTAAAATTAAGTGATAGTTTCTATTTAATGTAATTTAATTTTAATTTTCATTTTTAAATTTTTATTAAGTACTTGTCATTTTTATATTTTTATTAATTATATCTTATATTAAAGTATTTATATTAATTTTCTCATATTTTTATTTCATCATTTGGTATTTATTATATTTAATATTAGTTTTATTAATAATTAATTAATATTAAGTTTAAAATTGCATAATTAGTTTTTATTGAGTAAAACTTAGTTTTTATATTTTTTTTATAGCTTTTATATGTTGTAAAATAATTTTAGAAATTTTATTAGAATTTTTACTGTTCATTTACAATTTTTCTTAATTTAAAATAGTTAATTAGGTAATTAATAATTAATTAGTAATTAATTAATAGAAAATCCACAAAAAGATAAAAATATTTATTTTTAATTTTAAAACTTATTTTTAGTTATTTTATAATTTTAGAAATTTTATTTTCACCTTTTTAGTATTAAATTAATAATGTATTATATTTAAGTATTTTAAATATTAATAATAAGTAATAAATAGTATTTAATTAATATTAAATTATTAAATAGTTTAAAAATTGTTTTTCTTTTTCTAAAAATTTTCTTTTACTTTTAAGTTTGTAAAAAAGTCATTTTCACCCCCTGGGTGTTTTCAGATTTTCGTTTTCACTTTTTATTTTGTACGTTCGCGTTTTATTTAAACGTAACGTACGCGTTTTTAGGTTTTTAACATTTCTGGTTTTTCTTACCTTCTCGTCTTATTCATATAGCTTATTTAAGCTATTCTCTTGTAGATTCCATAGTTCAATCAATCTCAAACCCCTTTCCCATCCAGATTCACCCGATCACGAAACCGTTTTGTTTACAATTCACACCTCGTCGGGACATAACGACCCGGGGAAACCTTATACTTCCGCGGAGCATTGATCTAGGCTATTTGACTTTGTTGACCATTCCTTGGTCAATATAAGTTAGGTGGTTCGGGCTAAATCATATACCCACTACTTTCTTCCCCTTAAGCCACTTCCAAATATCAAAGTTCCTTTTTTTATACTTAAATTCGAATTTTACACCATATATCTTCTTCCTTTTTCGCCATTTCCACATATCAAATTGTTTATCAACTTCATTATGCTTCTTTTGTTGATTCAGTAAATCATCATCATTATGAATGCTTCCAAAACTTTCTCAACATCATGATAATAAGAAAGAACATTACCTCTTTTATTCACAACTTCCTGACCTTCATCATACAATAGCTCATAGAATTTTCCCAACAAGTGATTACCATTTTGTTTCTCAGCATACCCGTTTATGTTTTTAACTTCTTTGTGAGAGCCACTATTCGCATCTTTCTTACTCAATTTTTTTACAATATCAACGACATCGTTAGCATCATAATTCCCATTCCTCCGCATTTTCACCAACGGTTTCCATGTACCTTTCGTTATTTCCCTGTTTCTACACATAACGTACCCAATATCCATCAACTTATCTAAACTATAACCAATGGCTTTAGGTGCTGCTATTTGGTTCTTATGCCAACCATCAGACCTTTCTTCAAAACTTATAAACTTGTTTTCTTTACTACTATCATCTCTTCTAACAGTCTCATTGGAAATCGCCAAACATTTCTTGTTATCATCGCCTTTCTTTAGATTCTTTGATTGATCTCCTTCAATTTCAGCCTCTTCTTTACATGTGCCACCAAGAACTTTCAACCAAAAATTATCAATGTTCACACCACTTGATTCTTTTTCATTATCCACTTCATTACACAAATCACCACCAACAATCGAACCACTAGTCATATCTCCTACTCCATTGGCCCCATTTAATTCCATTTCCCCAATCTTACAATCTCCTTCTTCAAGTCCATCAAAAACAGCCAACTCCTACCATCATCGCAACCCATCCAACGAGTACCCATCAAACCAATGGTTAATTCAATCACTTCATTTGCATTACTTGATTTCATAACCTCATCACCTACTATATCATTCCTAACATCTTCCCTTTGTTTTTTTCTCCCCGAATCATTACCAACAACACTAATACCGGAATCACTATTTTCTTTTTCATCCTCTTTTGACTGATTATGTTTCAAAACATTCTCTTGCAACATAGCCCAATTATATGCATCCTGAAGTGTTTGGGTTTGAAAGTCTAACTACTTTTTCAATTTCCAGTTGTAACCCGAAAATGAAGAGATCAATAAGATACCGTTCATCTAATCCATTATCGCTAAACATAGAATTAAACAAATTGTAATACTCGACCACTGTACATTCTTTTTTGAGAAGTTTATTCACAGACATTTCAGCAAACACGTCATGATCATCATAACAAGTGTTTTGTCTTGTCAGATGTTCTAATTGAAAGTTGATCGCTTCTATCATAGTTGTCAACATCTTGATTGAGACCAAAACTAACTAACTGTAGCATGATCTAACCAACTATAACAAACTTGAATGGTGGTGAAAATGGTGGTTTATGATGATGAAAATGGTGGTTTATGACGGAAAATCAAGAACAGCCAGGATGGACCGCTCTGATACCAAATGAAACAAACCAAATCCATAAATCAATGTGAAATGAGGATAAGAGTTTCAAATGCAATAAACCAATTAGGAAACTATAGCAAAGAAACAAGTTTCGAAAAGGATTTATTATTGATTGATGAAAGTTTACAATGAGTGATAAGAGAGATTCAAGAAGAGTTTACAAAATTCAGAATGATATCAGAAATGAAAGGTAAATGGCCTTATAAGGCTAAGATGCAAAGTAACAGCTTTTGGTGTCCAAAGTCTAACAACTATTTGAAGTTGACAACTCCGGTCCCTGACCTAGTGACTTTTGGTCCTTTATTACTTTTGACCCGTAACAGGGTCAAACCAGAAACCGGTTTTTGGGAAAAACCTTGGTTCAACGGTGAACTCGACCATATAAAACCGCTTATATATGCCCACTAAAACTTAAATATTTGCGTATTTCCTCATAACACAAGTTTTTAATGCATATGTACAATGCAACTTAAGCATGGTATGGGTATATGTATATACAATTGCCCGTTAAAAAATTTACTCTCGACTGAAGCTTTGAGCCACGCTCATGAGATGACTTTTGAGAAAAATAACTTACTATTGGTCAAATACTCAAATCTCTTAGACGGCACACCTTAAATTAAAAAGGCTAAAACAAAAGATTGATCTCAAATAAAAAGTAGCTTTCATGAGGGTTTCTTGTGTGTGGAAGGTGTGGTGCACAAACTCCATTAGGTCACGATAAGACGGCCAAACTTTACCCTGCTACTCATTAACTCAAAGGTCTTTGACTATAAAATGACCATATTTCCCATGGAATACTACCATACTGATAAGAACAATATCATCCATGTTACTGCCTGTAAATAGCAAACCATACTCGGTATCATGACATCTTTTATCTCCACTGGCGATGTGGGATACAATTTATTACACAATTACAACTTCTTTCATAAACAAATGTAGCATGCACTCGAACCAAAGTGTTGACATAAATAATGTCTAAACACATTGTTAGCATATTAACAATGTCTCTATGTTTTGATAATTACAAATCATAAACTCATTAATCTAAAACTTATGTCATAAACAAGTTTTTAGTGCTTAATATTTGTCTTTGCATCCATATCACTTAAGGTATGAATAAACAAAGTGTTTATTGTATTTCATGATCAAAGGAAATTTTTCTAATCATTAGAATTTTTATAAAATGTATTAAACATTCTATATCTTTTACAAAATTACTTTTGGAATTAAAAGAATATGTTTAATTCATTATAAATATATAATTTCAAATTTCCAACCAAAAATGGCAAATTTTATCCAGAAAATATTCCACACTAAAAGACAAGAAAATCCAACGTTCTGAAGGGGCGGCCCCCTTAATCATTAAGGGGACCGGCCTCTAATTAAGGGGACCGGCCACGCTCCAGAACAGTAATTTTCTCCCCTATAAATACTGGTTCATCCCACAGAATTTTCTCACCTTTTGCACTCCTAAACTTTTTGTTCTAGATCCACATTTCTATTCTCTTAATCCTTTGATCATAAGTACATAATTTTTTGTTTCAAAGTGATTCAAACTTCATCCTCTCAAGTGCAAGAGAAGAATACTTCTATCCCTCAAGACAAGAAGTATTACAACTTGTTGTGACCTCCACATACAAGTTGTTGGTGCATCATCAAGATTATTTACATTATTCTTTGTGAAGATAGTTGTGAATATTTGATTGTAGATAGTTGCGCTAGGTATATTGATTGTGTGATTAGTTAGTTGTTTGTTGTGAAGAAGAAAAGTTAGGAATTAGATTGTAGTGAAGAAGCTAGGTGTGAAGGTGTTAGTTGTGAAGAAAATTGGTGTGAAGAAGATAGGCGTGGAGTAGTTAGTTGTGAAGTAGATTTGTTTGAAGAAGTTGTATAGAAGTTGTGACTTAGTTGTGAAGAAGTTGTGGTGTGTAAAGTGGTGTGTAAATTGGTGTGTAAGGTTTTCTCCGCCATAAGGGAGCTTGTTGATATAGTGAAGAAAACTCTCGAGTTAGGTGCTCGGGGAGTGGAGTAGGGCAAGGAAGGTGTCCTTGTAGCCGAACCACTATAAATCTCTTGTCTCGCGGTTCGATCTTTCCATCTCTTATTTATTTCCTTACTTATCATTGCTATATATATATTACTTATTGATAGTTGTTTATATTGTGCAAGACTTGAGATCATATATTATCGAATCTAAATTTTAAAAACTAAGAAAACACCAAAAATCATTTTATAACGAATTAAAAAGACGTAAAACTATTCAACCCCCCTTCTAGTTTTCCACAATTGGTATCAAGAGCCACGTCGAGCAAGATTTTTAAAATATATTGTATTTTAAAACTTGTAACGATCTATGGAATCTGAAAAATATTTAGAAGGGCAATCTATTCAAAGACCACCACTATTTGAAAGTGATGGATTTTTATATTGGGAAAATAGATTCGAAACGTATGTGAAATCAAAAGATCTTGATCTTTGGCATATTATTACCTTTGGTGACTTTCCCCCTATTCAATATAATGTTGAAACTAAAATGGATGAAATTTTTTATCTTTTGAAAAACAAAATGATGATTTGAAAAAGAAACTAGCAAAAAAAAATGAGGCTAAAATGGTCATTTATAATGCGCTACCACGCAAAGAATATGAAAGAATTTTTATGTGTAAAACCGCCAAAGAAATTTGGGATTCTTTACTAATTACTCACCAAGGTAATAGCCAAGTCAAAGATAATAAAATAGATCTTCTAGTACAACAATATGAACAATTTACGATTCCGGAAGAGGAATCAATTGATAATGCTTTTGCTAAATTTAACACTATTATCACAAGTTTAAAAGCACTTGATGAGACATTTTCTAGAAAAAATTGTATTAGGAAATTTCTTATGGCATTGCATCCGAAATGGCGAGCTAAGGTCACGGCAATTGAAGAATCAAAGAACTTGATGACGTTATCACTAGATAAACTAATTGGCAACTTGAAGGTTCATGAAGAAATTATAAGAAGAGATTCGGAAACGGTCAAAGTCAAGAAAGAACAAACCAAATCCATTGCTCTAAAAGCCAAAAAGGAACCTAGTGATGATGATGATTCAAGTGACGAAAGTGAAGACAAAGAATATGCAATGGCCGTAAGAGAATTCAAGAAATTCTTCAAGAGACGAGGAAGATTCACTAGATCATCACGAGACGAAAGAAAACCATTCTAAAGAAATAAAAGTGACAACTACGGGAAAAGAAAGTGCTTTAGATGTGGAAGTCCAAATCATCTCATTGGCGAATGTCTAAAGCCACCGGGTTATGAAAATCAAGGCGCATTTGTTAGTGGAACATGGAGTGATAGTGACAAAGAAGAAGTTGAAAAGCCAAGAGATGAAAAGTGTTTTATGGCAAAAGAAACCGACGAAATATATTTAGGAATTGACTTGGAGCCTGACGAATGGATCAAAGATAGCGGATGTTCGAGGCACATGACGGGGAACCGCAAGCTATTCTCTACATACAAGGCATACAATGGAGGTAACGTTATTTTCGGTAGTGACTTACGTGAAAAAATCATTGGCAAAGGTACGATTTCTCAAGACTCACTTACTATTGAAAATGTAGAGCATGTAGATAATTTAACATATAACTTGCTTAGTATATGACAAATATGTGATAATAAATGTAGAGTCACTTTTACCGAAGAGGATAGCGAAATAGTTAAGAATGGAAAAATTATAGGTAGAGGAATTAGGAAAGGTGGCATATATGTTATGAAACTAGGAAATAAGCCTGAGGATAGGATATGCCTAACGACCCTAGATGAAAACTCTACATTGTGGCATAGGAGATTAGGACATGCTAACATGCAACAAATACAATCTTTGGCCTCTAAGGAATTAGTTAGAAATTTGCCTAATCTAAAATATGACAAGCATTTTTGTGATGCATGTAAAATTGGAAAACAAGCTCATGCTAGTCACAAAGCTAAGAATATAATATCCACTACTAGGTGCCTAGAATTATTACACATGGATCTTTTCGGTCCATCCGCTGTGCGGAGCTATGGAGGAAACAAATATACCTTAGTAATAGTAGATGACTACTCACGATACACGTGGACTAGGTTTTTAAGTGACAAAACCCAAGCCTTTGAAAAATTCGAAATATTTAGTAAAATGATTCAAAATAAATTAGGATGCACAATAGTTGCCATTAGGACGGACCATGGTAGGGAATTTGATAACGAAGTACAATTCGGAAAATATTGTGAGTTAAATGGAATATCTCACAATTTCTCCGCTCCTCGTACTCCTCAATCAAATGGCGTAGTAGAAAGAAAAAATAGGTCACTACAAGAAATGAGTAGAACAATGTTAAATGAACAATCCATCCCACAAAAATTTTGGTGTCACGTCGTAGATACATCAACTTATATTTTAAATAGGGTATCAATTAGGAGAATTCTAGGAAAAACTCCTTATGAGTTACTAAGAGGTAGAAAACCAAACTTAAGCTACTTTAGGGTATTTGGAAGTAAATGTTATATTCTAAACACTAAGGATTATCTTACTAAGTTTGATCCAAAATCATATGAAGGAATATTTTTAGGATACTCACAAAATAGTAAAGCATATATAATACTTAACAAACACTTCATGAAAGTAAAAGAATCACTAAATGTAACATTTGATGAAACACCACCACCTCCTAAAACATTATCTTTAGAAGATGATGACTTAGTCGAAGATGAAGCTATTGAAGTTAGTAAAACAAAACCCATAGGAAATGATAATGAAGACATTCAATTAGGAAACAACGAAATTGTTAATGTTAAGGAAACTAGATCACATCCATTAAATAATATAATAGGACATTTTAACCAAAGAACCCTTAGGTCACAAGCCCAAGATAAAAACAATTTCTTTTGTTTCCTCTCAGCAATAGAACCTAAGAATATTAATGAGGCTTTAAAAGATGAAAGTTGGGTTATAGCTATGCAAGAAGAATTAAATCAATTTAAGGCAAATGATGTTTGGGAATTAGTCCCAAACCTAATGGATATGACCATCATAGGAACTAAATGGGTATATAGGAACAAATTAGATGAAAATGGAGTAGTTACTAGGAATAAAGCTAGGTTAGTTGCCCAAGGTTATAATCAACAAGAAGGAATTGATTATGACGAAACTTATGCCCCCGTAGCTAGATTAGAATCAATTAGGATACTACTTGCCTATGCATGCGCCCTAGATTTAAGTTATTCCAAATGGACGTGAAAAGTGCATTCCTTAACGGTTTTATTAATGAGAAGGTATATGTGGCACAACCTCCAGGATTCATTGACTTCGCAAAACCTGATTATGTTTATAAGTTAAAGAAAGCTTTGTATGGACTCAAACAAGCTCCCAAAGCTTGGTATGATCGATTAAAAGCTTTTCTTATTAAACATGATTATTCCATGGGAATGGTAGATAACACTCTTTTCACTAAAAGGAAAGACCCAAATCTCATCATTGTCCAAATATATGTTGATGACATTATATTTGGATCGACTTGTCAAGATATGTGTGATGAATTTGCCAAAATCATGCATGATGAGTTTGAGATGAGTATGATGGGTGAACTTAACTTCTTCCTAGGATTACAAATAAATCAATTAGAAGATGGAATATTTTTTAACCAATCTAAGTACATTAAGGAAATGCTTAAGAAATTTGGCCTAGAAGACTCAAAACCCATGAAAACTCCCATGTCTACGGAAGTAAAGCTCACAAAGGATGATGAAGGTGAGTCTGTAGATAACACCAAGTATAGAGGAATGATAGGTAGTTTACTATACTTGACGGCAAGTAGACCCGATATCATGTTTAGTGTTTGCCTTTGTGCCCGTTTTCAAGAGGATCCCAAAACCTCTCACCTAGAAGCGGTTAAGCGTATTAGGATTATGGTATCCTAAGGGATCCGGCATAGAAACCATCGTCTATGCGGATTCGGATCATGCGGGAGACTACGTAGATAGAAAAAGCACTAGCGGCATTTGCACATTTATGGGATGTTGTCTAACATCTTGGTTTTCGAAGAAGCAAACCGCTCTTGCTATTTCTACCACCGAAGCCGAATATGTAAGCGTTGGAAAGGCATGTCAACAAGCACTATGGATGAAACAAGCTCTCGTAGACTATGGCATTAGGTTAGAAAATGTCCCCATTATGTGCGATAACAAAGGCGCGATAGATTTAAGTAAAAATCCGGTGCAACACTCTAGGACCAAACATATAGAAATACGCCACCACTTTCTTAAGGATAATGTACAAAAAGGAAACATATCTATAGAAAAAGTTGCATCGGAAGATAACATTGCGGATATATTCACAAAACCCCTTAAGCGTGAATTATTCAACCACTTGCGTTTAGGATTAGGAATGATGGAACAAGTTGACTAAATTATATTGAACTAATACAAATTTATACTTGCATAAAATTTACTTTTCGTCCACTTCTTCATTTCTGAGTCTAGGAATCTATTTCGCACAAAATTAAAGATTGGGAAAGTTTATTTTCTTTGCATAAACTCTTTTGTAAAACCCAATCAATTTTCTTTAAAAATTATTCTCACATCTAGGAATCACATGAACATCATTTTCCTTGCATTGTTGACTAATGTTAAAAACATTGTCTTTCAAAATCATGCATAAACTCTCACATAAATTGTCAAGGTATATAATCTAATATATATCTTTGACATTCATGATTGAGCAAAAATTGAATCAAGGAGATCTTTTGGATTGTTTCTTAAGATCGTTATTTATCTTTGCATTTAGGAGTCGAAACAATCACAACTCCACATTTGTTGCATATAGACACACACTAGGACAAATTCACTAATAATATTGTCATCTTGTTCCATCACTAGTTCTCCACTCACTAGTTACCTTTGCTTTTGATCTAAGATAGGTGCCTTAGGAAGTTTAAGTGCTCTTGCCTTTACTTATCTCTTCTTGCTTATTATGTGTTGCTTAATTGCTCTTTTGCTTATGTGTTTTTGCATGCATGCTATATCTTGATTAGATTAGATGCTATATTGCCTAAAGGGATTGAACTTGCTTTAATTCTAATCCAAACACATAACCTTTATGCAAATTTTCTGCCAAAAACCCAATTCTGGCAACCTGGAAATCACCAGATGGGCGGCCCCCTTAATCATTAAGGGGATCGCCCCCTAATTAAGGGGACCGGCCATCTGATGGTCGGGTTTATAGAATCTTTTCTGCTTTTTAGCACATTTCCACCTACATTTCCCATTTTTCACCAACATATTTTGTCCTAGTCTCCCAAACAAACCTTATCCATCCTTAAACACACAAATCTTACACTATAAATACCCCAAATCTTCCACACTCTCCATTCATCCCTTCATGACTTCTCCAAACAAACCAAAACCAAAAGCCTCAAGGCTTGCAAGAATGACAGAAAAACCCGTTTGGCGAAGAAAAATCCCTCGAAACAAATCCATCATAACCAATGAAGTTGGAAATCACTCAACACCTCCAACCACTTACTTCCCAAACTTTACACCAAGTTCACAAGGACATTCATTTGATACTCTCTACAAACCATACAACATTGGCTAAACATCTTCCTTCATGCCAAACCACTCATCTCATCCTCCAACCATTTGTAATGATCCATACAAGTTTGATCAACCATCACACTACAATTCCAACTACACAAACCCAATTCATCCATATCCACATAATGACTTTCTCCGCATTGCCACGGAAAAGCAAAAGTTCCGTGATGAAATATCACAAATTCATGATCTTTGTGATCTCAATGCCATGCATCTTGCACAACGCAACAAAGGGCAACCTCCATCATCACCCTACAACAATTGTCTTCCTCACTCTCTCAACTTGGATCAAGTCACACTCACTATTGCCCTTGTTGCATCTTCATTCAAAAACAAATCCTATACTTGAGTGAAGATATTTCTTGGATTGAATATCTCCTCACTCGTCCTCATCCCATACCACCCTTAACACGATACAATATCGTAAGATCCACCTCTTCCGCTCCATACCCCACTCCATATCCCTCTCCATCTAACAACTAAGCTTTATGCTTATGTTTTCCTTCAAGCAAATAAAACAATCAACCATGGGTTGCAAGCAAGTCCAAGTGTTCTCTTAGGCAATATAGGACTATGTCTTTTCTTTTGTTTTATTGTAATTAATATGCTTTAAGCATATTGAATGTTGTAATGCTAATTACTTCTATGATGCTTGAATGAATCTATTTTTATTTATATAATTATTGCTTTGCATGTATATGTATCTTGTTCTCTTCTAATATTTTGTGTAGCCAAGATTTCCATAGCTCATTCCCTTGGTGCTCTCAAATGAGGGGGAGCATACATCAAGGGGGAGCATTA
>JARVZY010011539.1:0-122732 GCA_030686995.1 Artemisia argyi
CTAGTTTAATTGAAACCTATGTTGTGTTTCTATAAGATAATGGTAACCTTTTTCTTTGAGTACTTTATTCTGCATAACCTGAAGCATTCTACAAGATTAGTTTGATTTTTATGTTTGTGTGGGTCTGCAAGACAATATACTGAAGTCGGATGTATATATATCAAGGTTGTCAGGATCGGGATCCTACCTAGGATCGTTTTTGGCTTCACAAGATCGGGATCGTAGGATCGGGTCGGGATCGTAAGATCCTATGAAAATGTATATATTATTGTATAAGAGTTGTTGTTTTATACTTTTATAGAATATTTTATATGATAAATGAATTTAAATGAATGATAAAAGAAAAAACAATAAGAAACATGAGCTTCTAGTAGGATCGGATCATTCACGATCCTACGATCCTGTGTGCGATCCTACGATCCTGCAACGATCTTGCTCCCCTCGAGATAAAAACATGGGGTTGTAGTAGGATCGGATCGTTTACGATCCTACGATCCTGCGTGCGATCCTATACCGATCCTGATAGAATTAAGATCCTACTACGATCCTGCTCGATTTTTATATGTAGGATCGTAGGATCGTACGATCCTACGATCAGGATCGCGATCCTGACAACCTTGATATATATAACTTAATTGGTGGCTGCATTTTGTAGTTGTGATTCCGTTGCAATTGCATAGTCACTTATTTTTTGGGTAATCAAATATTATAGTACTCAATATCGTAACTTATTTTTTTTTTTTGGTAAAAAAAACTAAAGAACCGGATAACTCGAATCACCCGACCCGACACAACCCGAACCCGACTATTTATCGAGTCGGGTTGTGGGTTATTTTTCCATAATAAAAACCTGATTCAACACAACCTGATAACATCCCTATGTGATATTGATTTCGGAGGTATGTTTGTCTTTAAGTGGTGTATGTTTGATGGTGATGTTAGTTGTCTTATTATACTATATTAGATGAGTACCCGTGCATTGCAACGAGATTTTTTAGTGGCATATAGTTTTAGTAAGATAAAAAAAAAGTTTATGGGTTTTAAACGAAAAATAATAGAAGTTCGAGGATTTGGGAATTAAACATAATGTTTTGAAACCCGGTTCGACCCGGGTGGTTCAACCGGTTGAACCGTTCTGGTCGAAAAACGGGTCAATTTAAACCAGGTCAACCCAATGGGTTGGGTCGAAAAACCAGGTCAAATTAAATCGGGTCAACCCCAACGTTTTTGAAACGTCCCGGGTCAATCCGGTTTTCGATGTGTATTAACAGCTTTCTTTTGAAATGTTTTCAACATTTCCTTTTCAGTTTCAACTTTTCACTTTTTGTTTTTCCTTTATATATAGTATAGATATGTTAGTGGTGTTGAAAAACTGATGTGACGTTAAGTTGACGGTGGTGATAAAGGCGCACTACCACCGCACCACTCTTAAGTGTGACTATAGTGTGGTGTTCCTAAAATTTTAGAGTGTCGCTAAATATGGAAGTAGAATGACACTTTGTAGCGTGTCCGCTTGCACGTGTCACTAAATGAAAATTTCGTTTTAGTTTATAACATATTTTCGAGATAAAATATATAAATGTTACAACTTAAAGTAGTTACAATTTTTGGCTTTGCATTTATGGTTAAAACTATATCGTGAATAAATTTCGAAATAAACAATTAACACACACCATCGACATTATTTAAGTAGATATAAATTGGTTTTTTTTTTTTTTTTTTTTTTTTTTTTTTTTTTCGGAGTTTGGCTAATTAACTAACGATCAAGAGATGCAAAATAAAAAGCCTAAAAAGATTTTATAAGCATTAATAGAGCACAAGGTGTAGATGGCAAGCTACATCTCCCCATTCGGGTCTCACATGTGCCACATCACCAAACACCTCAACTTCAACTCTTCACAACAAACCCCCTCCTCACCAAACAACAAACCTCAACTTCTTCATTAGGGTCCTACCACTTACACTTTTATTTTTTTATTCATTTCATTAAATAAATTAAATTCATTTCACTAATTATACAAATTAATACAAAATACTAATTTTATTTCATCCAAATAAAAATGTTACAATACGAAGAAAAAAAAAAAAAAAAAAAAAAAAAAAAAAAAAAACGAATTAGAGTCACACAAGTATACTAGTTGGACTAAAAAAAGGTATTAATCATAATGGGCTGGTTCTAGCCCAAGTTGAGTATTCTAAGCCCATAATCATAAACCTACCTTTTTTTTTTTTTTTTTTTTTTTTTTTTTTTTTTTTTAGCCCATAATCAAAACACAGTTTAAAGAAGTAGTAGGTTTTCACTCTGTTTGCCGTCTTCTTCCTCTTTCTACATAGAATCAAACGGTAAATACTCAAAACTTTTGTTTTTCTTTTATTTTTGTAGTTTTTGTTAAAGTTGTTTTAAATAATGTTTATATAGTGAATGAGTTATGAATAAGAAAACAAAAAGCTGCAGCATGTTGCCTTTTCATCCTCGCCGTGGCCACGAGGAGATACCCAACAACAAGCAACGGCGAGGCTATCTTGGTGTAGCGGCGAGCTTCGGCTCGCCGTTGGAGCTTCCACGTCGGACGGCGAAAGCCAACGGCGGATCTACACCTTGTGCTCATAGAGTGACATGTGTCCCTCACCTTTAAATTATACAATAATTTTGTCAAATGTATAATGGTCTTTTGACCCGTTTTTTGTTTTTCCACCTCAAATTTTAAACGCAAATATCTTTAAAACGACAAACTTTTACGAAAAACCGATTTCACCATAATTTTTAAAATTTAATCCTCTTTAATTTGGTATAAATATTGTTAAATATTTTCGAACTTTTATTTTTTACATATAAAATGGTTATTAATTTTCTTGATATTTTTGGCATTTACGGCCTTATTTTTTACTCTTATAAATGTCGAATCGTGAAAAACTTAAAACATGAAAGTTATAGATTTTTGTTCACTCTTTACATAGGTTTTTGAATCACTCAAATCCGATCTCATATGAGTAAGATAACACACGTTAAAGATGGTGTTTTACTCATATTTGTTGCACACAATGTGTTTGATGAAATGTCTAACTTATATATTTTGTGTTAAAATTGAGCTAAATGCACTAATTTTTGTTTCACAATGCATCATTAATCCGTTTTATTAATGAAAGACTCAAAAAGTAAATTTTTTTAATAGTTACTACCTCCGTCTCAAAATTATTGTCCACATTTTCATTTTGGGATGTCTCAAATTAATTGACCACTTTCACTTTTAAGTTAAAACTAGAGAATATAATAAGGGAATATTCTTTTTGAGTGGTTGAAAGCAAAAGTGACCCCACTTTTATTAAACTTTGTAATTCTTGTCTCCTGACAATAATTTTGAGACGGAGGGAGTATAAAAAGTAAAATTGTTTAAAACTGATGAACCAAAAAAACTGATGAACTAAAACCATAACACGTCATTAACTGATGAGCCAAAAACATAACATAGGACAGTAATTGATTAACCAAAACAACTGATATTTATCAACGAAAAACACATAAACTAAATGATGAACCTATAAACTATGATAACACAAATAAAGACAAAAAAGTAAATGATTAACATATAATAACATAATGGCTAAAATAAACAAACTGATGAACCTATGATAACATAATAACTAAAAACTCAATAACTGATGAACCCAAAAAAAACTAACTGGTGAACATTATAATTTGTTTTTATTGCTGAACAACATTTTTAATTGATGAACAAATAAATAGCTCTTTTTATTGATAAACAACACTTTTTATTAATAAAAAAAGTATACGACGAACAATCTTTTTTTTTTATTGATAAACATTCTCATAAAATTGATGAACCTATTATAATATAATAGCTAAAAGTCAATAACTGATGATCCAAAAACAACTAATGTTCATCAACTAAAAAAACATAAACTAACTGATGAACCTATAACCTATGATAACACAAATAAACTAACTGATGAACTTATAATAAAAATTGATGAAACAAAGTAACTGATGAACCAAAATAACTGATAAACATTTTGTTCATCAGTTACTTTGGTTTATCAGTTTTTATGGTAACATTTTGTTCATCAGTTACTTTGGTTCATCAATTTTTATAGTAACATTTTGTTCATCAGTTACTTTGGTTCCGTTGCTTTGGTTCATCAATTTTAATATTTATGAATAAAAATTAATGAACCAAAGTAACTGATGAACAAAATGTATTTTTTTTAAAAATCAGTTAATATGGTTCATCAGTTAAAAAAAATAATAATAATAACTTTTTGAATCTTACATTAATAAAATGACTAAAGGTGCATTGTTGTATAAAAATTAGCGCATTTAACTCGATTTTAATACAAAAAATCTAAGCTAGACATTTCATCAAACACGTTGTGTGCAATAAATATGAGCAAAAAGTCATCTTTAACGCGTGATATCTTACTCATATGACATTTGATTTGAGTGATTCAAAAACCTTTGTAAAGAGTAAACCAAAATCTATAATTTTCATGTTTTAAATTTTTCACGATTCAGCTTTAAAAATAGGGCCGAAAATGCCAAAAACATTAAGAAAATCAAGACCAATTAGATATGTAAAAAAAAAGTTTCAAAATTTTTAACAAAATTTATACCAAATTAATGAGGATTAAATTTTAAAAATTATAATGAAATCGGTTCTTTTTAAAAGTTTGTCGTTTAAAAGATATGTGCGTTTGAAAATTAATGTGGAAAAGTAAAAAAAGGGTTATATTACAATTTTGCCCTTAACAGAAATTTTTAAATAAAAGAGATTATAGGACCCTTGTCAAATAATGAGTGGCTTTCTACACTTTGTAGAATTTGTTACTTTTCAATTGTTCCGTAGTCATTAACTATAACGCTATGGATTATAGTTAAGTATTCCATAATTACAAAACAATCACTTAATGAACTTCTATAGTTCATAACTAGTTATAATACACGCGCACGCGCGAGTTTTTTTTTTAAAAAATTTTTTTGAATAATATAATTTTATTTATTAAAAAACAAATAATTTAATATTTGTTTTGTTTGATTTATAATTTTTAATTATAGTTTTTATTATTAAAGATAATTATTTAAAAATTTTAATCCTATTGTTAATTGCATCTTATTTATATTTTTTGTATTTATCTTCTACTTGTGTTATGGATAAATATAAAATGTTACCTAATAAGAAAATAATCTTTATTTTTAAATAATATTATTACTAAATAAGGTATGGTTTAGTTTTTTTTTAAATGAAAAAGTCCCCACTTGGGGTTTTGTTTTATTATATACTCCGTAAAAAATTATACACATTGATTTATTTTAAACAGTGGTACGGAGCATTAAACAACAAATATTTGGTATTCATTGATTCTTAAGTCTTAACTTTCTAATAATGGAATTTAGAAACACCTTCTAATTATGGAATGCTGAAACATGACCCATTGGAGCTAATTCCAAAAACACCCCACAAGTACCCCACTCACCCTATCCACTCCAAAAATTTCAGTTTTCTTCAAATACCCCAGGGGCGACCCTTTGGTAGGTGGGTTTTTTTTTTTTTTTTTTTTTTTTTTTTTTTTTTTTTTTTAATTTTGTATATAGTAAATTACTAATACACCCTTAGTCACTCACTCACTCACTCTCTCTTATAACCCTCACTCTCTCTCATTACTAATACACCCTCAAATTACTAACTCTTTCTTCCTTGTCTCTCTAACCGCCACCACCACCTACACCATCACCGGCCGCCCCACCGAACA
This sequence comes from Artemisia argyi, assembly GCA_030686995.1. Classification (NCBI taxonomy): domain Eukaryota; kingdom Viridiplantae; phylum Streptophyta; class Magnoliopsida; order Asterales; family Asteraceae; genus Artemisia; species Artemisia argyi. The sequence goes on from JARVZY010011539.1 coordinate 5,767, forward strand.
CCACCACAGCCCACTGTGACACCACACCGCCACCACCAAAGCCTCCATCGTGACCTCCTTTGCTTGTTTAACCACCACACGTGCCCAAGAAACCATCACCACCACCACTACGCGCCATCACCACCACTCCTTAGACTAGATCCGTGTAGATCCGTGAAGAAAAAGGGAAGACCCACCGTATATATATATATATATATATATATATATATATATATATATATATATATATATATATATATATATATATATATATTCATTTAAAGATCTTTGATGTCTTCAAATAGATCTAAAGATGGGTTCTTGTTTCTCTTCTTTTTTCCTTTTATTTCGTTGAAACTAGTTTGGGTTTTGGAGTCGGTGGGATGTGGGTTTGGATTTCTTTCAGTTGTGGTTATGGATTTGATCCACGATGGGTTAGTTAGATGGTGTTCGTACATCATTTTTTGGATCTAATTTATTTATTTGAGGTTTTGATTTATGATGTATAAATCTGTTAATTTGGGCAAGTTGTTTTCTTCTATGGAAATTGGTTTTGGTACATTGGACAAAGATCAATGCAATTTTAAAGGCTTGGTACATATGCAATTTTATTGTGTTGTCAGAATGTAACAAACCATTTCAATGTCTGGATGGAGCGTGCTTACATATGTTATCAAAAGTAAGAAAGGTATAAGCTGTTTCATATAACTATATAAGCTTACCCAAAAAACCCCTCAAACAAATGAACATCTTATTTATAATAAATGTCTTTCTTTTGAAGAAAAAAAAGTTGGCAGGAATAAATGGGTGTCGCCGGAATATATTGGTGGTGGTGGTTATCGGAGTTGTTGGTGGTGGCCGGAGTAAGTGGTGGTGGCTGAAGTGGGTATATTAATCAAAATGTACAAGTTTTAAAGCTATAAGTACAAAAGAAAGTGTGAGGTTATATATGTACTTTACATTAATATAAAAAATGTGGGACCTAGTCGCCCAAGAATATACAAGAGTGGTGTCCAGTCGCTCAAGAAATATGTACTATTAAATAATATAAAAAAAAACTACTTTTTAACAAAAAGACAAAAAACACAAGTCGCCCAAGAATGTAGGCCCCAGTCGTCGAAGAAATTAGTTGGGTAACTAATACTATGAAAGTACATTGTGGGGACAACCAAAGGGACATGTGTCACAATTATGTAAGAGTTGCCCAAGAATTTTTGGAACAGGGTCGCCCCTGAGGTATTTGAAGAAAACTGAAATTTTTGGGGTGGATAAGGTGAGTGGGGTTGTACTTGTGGGGTGTTTTTGGAATTAGCTCTGACCCATTGGGCAAAACATTCTTTGATGTCTTTATGCATGAGTGCACAACTGCACATTAATTATTTTTTTTGGCAAATTATAAAAAAAAAAAAAAAGTATTATACTTGCCACTGTTTCATCTTTTGGGTAGCGAATAATTTTTTTTTCATTTTGACGTTAATTTTCTTTCAAATTCATCGTCTTTAGGGTATTTTGCGAAATTTTTGAACATTTTTGCCCCTCTTACCTAATACAAATTTTTTTTCCCGAAGGGCAAAAATGTCACATATTACCCTAAAGACGATGAATTTGAAAGAAAATTACACTCAAAATGAAAAAAAATTGTTCGCTACCCAGATGATGAAACAGCGGCAAGTATAATACTTTTCTTAATAAACTTTTTACAACATATATACCTGAACACATATGTTTAGGAGGAATGCTAGAACCACAAAAAAATATCCACAAAAACATTTACAAAATGAGTTGTCATGATGTGATTGGCTTAATCAAAGAGAAAAGAGAGGGACCATGGCAAAATACACCACTCACATTCTGACAACTCATTTTGTGAATGTTTTTTGGATAATCTTTTGTGGATCTAGCATTTGTCTATGTTTAGTGACATACAGTTTTCAGCCAATAAAAGTGATCCTCGAACCTCGGTCACTAAAATCTTTTACAGTAAGTGATAAAGTCCTAATTTAATTACCCTTTCGACCTACTTACGTTGACTTGGTATATTCTATCCCAAGGTGCACTTGTCGTCTCTCATTATCTCCAGATATGTGCGCGTATATATACACACTTGTCATTCCTTTTTGTTGAACAAATTCAAATTCCATGGAATATAGAAGTAGCAGCTTGGTTCACACTAGTTTCGATCTAAACTCATTTCCTAATTATCTTCCTGCAGTAAGTTCTCTCTAACTAATATATAATACATACTATACCTATGGGTTTTGATCACTTACTTAATTTTTGTATCTTAGAATCAAGAACTTCAAACCATGTTTAATGGCAATGAATCCAACATCATCCCACCTGCTAAACATGAGGTAACCTTCTCAGCTCGTTTTATTAAGCCACGGAAAATCAATCATATCAAAATAGGGCGATGATGGTCAAACAAAATAAACTTTGGGACATAAACTCAAAGAAAGAGTGTACTAAAATCATCGATTTGTTATTTTAGTAAAAATAGTACATATATACACCTAGTTCAAGCATGGGCTCATGTGATTATACGTTACAGATGAGAAAATTATAGAAAAAGTTAAGAATTTAGGTTTTGGAAACTTTTAATAGATCTAAATAAATCTTTGTATGTATATGTGAATACTTTTAGAAACTTGACACATAGTAATTAGAAGTTTTTATTATAAGTACTGTAATTTTTTTGTTAAAAAGTTGGAATTATAGTTTAAACCCTAATAAATTTTTGTGTATCCATGTCACAGGAAGTTGGTGATTTGACTCGAGAATTAAACAGGGTTAACCTAGAGAACGAGAACTTGATGAAGATGGTGAAAGAGATGTACAAGGATTACAATCTTTTGCAAAAGCGTTTATCTGATTACATGATCAAGAACCCCCCACAATTAGCCGATAAGCAAAAGTCCGATACACTCATCAATGAGAACTCCAATAGCAACTCAAGTTATGAAAATACTTGCCAGAATCCCATAAAATATCAACAAACGAGACCCAAGATTTCCAAGGTTTTTGTTCGTGTTGAAGATTCGGATAATAGCCTCGTAAGTCTTTTGTAGTCCATATATGTTCTACGAGTGATGCATCAATTAATTGTTATCATGCTATCAACACATTCTGGTTGTAAATTTATGCATATATTTTATTAACTTATAGGTGGTGAATGATGGATATAAATGGAGGAAATATGGACAAAAGGTCACAAGAGATAACCCTTATCCTAGAGCTTACTTCAAATGCTCCTATGCTCCAACTTGTCCTGTTAAAAAAAAGGTATTTAATCATTCAAATTATCATTGAACTTTCTTCTTTTTTATGAATTAAAGGTATGAAGTTTGGAATTTAGATCACAATAGAACACAATCAGTTAATAACATTAATCTTTTCCAAGTGTGACACAAGGCGGAAAATATAAAAAACTAGATCGATGTACCCCAAAACTTGAAATTCCTAAGACTAGATTTAATACATGAAATCCCAGAATTTACTCACAAAACAATTAAAACAAAATAAAAGAAGTTTTGGAAACCCTAAAGGTAGGGGAAATTGGAGGCCGGCTCAGTAGCGATGTTCAAGGGTTACCTAATTAAAGTGGTGTAGCTCGTTTAATTTTCTTGGCATATATGCAAATCATCGAGATCTCTTTGATGTGACAAATATGGTCATGGTTCAAAAGTTGCATACATTCTTTGTGTCTTATTTCGACATGAATCCATGATATATGTTCATGTTACAAAAATGACTGTCAAGTATTCTGTATGATCATCTGACCATATATACCCAACTTATCTAGCTAATATAATCATATAATGATGCTATGTAATCAATCTTGATTTAGGTTCAAAGAAGTATATATGATAAAACTATAGTGGTGGCAACTTATGAAGGAGAGCACAACCATCAATACCCTTCAAGACACGAGTTAGTCATGAGCCCATGCTTGAACCACATTGTGATCAATGACTCGCCACGCTTAGCCATTCCAACCATCACTCTTGATTTAACAACCCCTATAAAGTCAGGGAGCCATGAAGAAACACAAATGGCATTACAACAGTTTTTGGTAGATCAAATGACATCTTCATTGACGAAAGATTCAAGCTTCAAAGCATCCGTAACATCAGCCATTTCAGGACAAATTGCCAAAAGTTAAATTCAAACAATCATTTGATCTGAAATGAGTGTTATATGATGTAATTTTCTTCTTCTATCGTTGTTGATCAAATGTGTACACCATTACGTGTGTTTAATCGATGAAATTGAACCAGTATCATCATTATTCACGACTTGTATTTTATGTACTGAAACTTGCTATTTGTGTATGCAGAATTGATTGCTCACAATCATATGATATGCTATAAAGAACTTTCCAAATATAGGAACAGTTTTTGGAAATGAAATATACGATATGAAAGTATTAGATAAATAAATTGCAGTAATTGGAACTTGAACAATGTTATCATTTATTGGATAGCAGTACTGATGTTAAAGAATAATAGCATTCTAATTTTGATCTCTCTCTTCTGCAAGGCAAAAAACATGAGTGTTAGAAAGAATCTAGCTGGCCCTAAATTTAATTGGATGAAAATATTCGTGCCAATTCTTTACTATACATATATTATCTGTCCATAGAGAAATGAATTAAGATGAACTATTGGCATGATAAATCCATAAAAGGTCGAATTAATTAGAAGAAGTGTTACATTTTCAGCAATTATGATGCCAACTAGTAACTATATTTCCAAGTTTCACATTAGTTTCAATACAATTCATAAAAAAGGCAAAGATGCAAGCTTATTTGAGTTTCGTAACTAGATTGGCACGACATTTAATTGCACAATTATTTAAATTAATCGCCATTGGTATTTTGTGACATTAGCGCCTTATAGAAGTATCAAACCATTTAGAGGTGACCTAGTGTTAAATGGCCGGCTTGTGACGGTCATCACTAATATATGAGATGTCTTAATTAACTCAATGCATCCTTGATTCAAAACAACCCTTAAGTGACCACATGAATCTTCCCTAATAAAGGAGAGGCATTAATTACTCGGTTTGTATATGCGTGGAGATTCGCCCAAACCTCATGAATCTGTCGGTTAAAAGGTCGGAAAACATAATTAAAAAAAAAAAAAAAAAAAAAAAAAAAAAAAAAGGTGTCATATCCTTAATGTAGTAAAAGTTTGAAAGTTTCGATCAAAAGCTTCAAGTTTAGATCCAGCGACATACGCTGCAACTTTTTGAAATCACTCGTTTTAGTCATATATAATAGTCATATATAATCCGAAATCATGAAAGACTTGCAGGATGGTACATGAATTCCATGGCTTATCAAACACGTCATGGAATGTAGGGTTTTAATTATTTGAATCTAATAAAATAGTGGGAAAAAAAGTACGTGGCATCAAATCATTGCATTAACGGTACAAAGGTTTTCATAACTGAACCAAAAATAAAACGGTTATCTAGAATATATGTGGTGAAGACCTAGTCGTCGTTGACTTAACATGCATGATTCTTGAATTTAAGTAAACGGCCAATAATTGACTTACATTTGTCTCGCCTACAACACTATTTCTTGTTTTTCTTAGATTCACATTGCTCCTTCATTATCGTTTTTTCAGATAAATTACATTCTAAACTAGTTTTTAAGCATATCCTAAGTTCACGTGTAACTTAGATTCTTAAAATTAAATAACATTTTTGGGACTGTCACTTTATCATCTCTAAATTTACAACTAGTGACAACTGATATCGTCACTAACCATCCGACTCAGAGTGTATATGAGTTGAGTTGTTCATGAGCTACTCGAGCTCGGCTCACTAAAAACTTGATTAAAGGTCGGACTTAATGAGCTTGATCTCGAGCTCGAGCTTACAGGCCTTGAGGCTCGTTTGATAAGCGAGCTTGAGCTTCAAACATCAAGCTCGATTAAGCTTATGATCCTAATCGAGCTTTGAATATTATAGAGTATAATTAAAGTATAATATATTTCATATATTTGACATTTTACCTTAGAAAAATCAAAAAGTAAGTTAAGTACTTTATAAACAAACCGAGTCTCAACCGAGCTCGAGTCTTAGAAGAAATAACTTGTAAATCGAGCTCGAGCTCTATCTTCTGTAATGTTTAACGAGCTTTGGGGAGCTTGGGCTTGAGCCTCAGAAGAAATAACTTGTGAACCGAGCTCGAGCTTTACAAATAAAGCCTTGAAACAAGCTGATTGCTCGAGCTCGAAGTTCTGTAATGTTTAACGTGCTTTTGGGAACTCGGGTTCGACTTGGCTCATTTACAACCCTACAACTGTATAGTGACAACTATTTGGTGTTGTCACTGAATATATGGTCACTAAAATTAGCAACGTCTTACCTTTTTGTGACCAAAAGCGTCTTACCTTTTTTTTTGACCAAACTATAGTCATAAAAATTGGGATCGCCATAAAAAGTCATTATGTGTATAATCCTAGGCGAAGCTATGAAGGGACTAGGATTTAGGGCTGAGCAAATCCATCCGAAAACCAACCCGAACTGACAAACCAACCGAAACAGGAATTAACCGAACCAAACCGACCTTTTTCGGTTCGGTTTTGTATATTTATTTTGGTTTTTGTCGATTTCGGTTCGATTTGGTTTTTGTTGGTTTTTCGACTCGAAACCCAAAACCGACTCGAACCGAGTTATTCGGTTCGGTTTCGGTTTTGATATATATTTCTCGGTTTAAGTTTTTTCCTTTTTCGGTTTTCAGGTCGGGTCAGTTTTTGTCGGTTCGAGCCGGGTTTGACCCATGCTCTCCCCTACGCAGGGTTGGTTATGGCCACATTATGAATTTTTATTTTTACATTATACACCCTTATATTAGTGCACAATCTCTCAACCTTGTATTTTTAAATAAGTTATAATTTGACCTTCTCAAGTTTTATTATTTAAACTATGGCCATCCGAGTAATATTGTTCAAGCTCCGCTATTGTGTATAACTCCAAGAGGTGAGTTATTTTATAAACTAAGTTTTTGTTATAAACTGAGGGACAAATCCCCACCATCCATTTAGTTTGATCTAATAGTGGGGATTAACCTAAGATTTAATAAGACAACCTAAGTCAATATTTTTTTCTTGTCCTTTTTGTCTATTTTATTTATTCATATTTTTCCTTTTTTCTTTTATTTATTTATTTATTTATTTATTTATTTATTTTTTCTTTTTTCTAGCTTCACGTTTTTTTTCTTTAATTCATTTTTTTTTTCTTTTTCTTTTTTTTTTTGCGTTTTTTTTACATTTTTTTTTTGTATTTCATACATATTCGTCGTTTTTTTACGTTTTCGTCTGTTTTCTTTCGTTTTCGTTCGTTTTCATACATTTTCGTCCGTTTTCATACGTGTTCGTCTGTTTTCTTACGTTTTCGCTCGTTTTCATACGTTTTAGTCTGTTTTCTTACGATTTCACCCGTTTTCATACCTTTCGTCCATTTTAATACATTTTTGTCTGTTTTATACGTTTTTGTCCCTTTTTTTACGTTTTCGTCCGTTTTTATACGTTTTCATATGTTTATATACGTTTTCATCCGTTTTCGTCTATTTTTATACATTTTCATCCATTTTCATACATTTTCATATGTTTTTAGGCCTTTTTGTCCATTTTCGTCCGTTTTTTATGTTTTTGACTGTTTTCAGGCGTTTTCGTCTACTTTTATACGTTTTCGTTTGTTTTTATACGTCTTCCTTCGTTTTTTTGTCCGTTTTCATACGTTTTCATCCGTTTTATACGATTTTGTCCATTTTTATATGTTTCCATCCTTTTTTATACGTTTTTGTCCGTTTACATACGTTTTCGTCCGTTTTCGGATGTTTTCGTCCGTTTTCGGACGTCTTTGTCCGTTTTCAGACGTTTTCGTCCATTTTTTTACATCATTGTCCGCTTTCAAACATTTTCGTCCGTTTTCATACGTATTCGTCCGTTTTCTTATGCTTTCATCTATTTTCATATGTTTTCGTCCATTTCTAAATGTTTTCGGGCATTTTTAGATGTTTTCATACGTTTCTGAATATCGAAAGTATTATTCTTTGATACTCAGAATATCACAAGTGATTTTCAACTAATGTTTTGTAACATGAAAATCACTTGTGATATTCATAAAATCACAAGTAATATTCAGAAAATCACAAGTGATATTGTAAATAACACAAGTGATATTCTAAATATCACACGTGATTTTCAACTAATGATTTATAACATAAAAATCACAAGTGATATTCTAAATATTACAAGTGATTTTCAACTAATGTTTTGTAACATGAACATCACTTGTAATTTTCTAAATATCATTTGCGATATTCTGAATATCACTTGTGATTTTAATGTTACAATGCATTAATTGAATATCACTTGTGATATTTAGAATATCACAAGTGATATTCTGAATATTACAAGTGATTTTCAACTAATGTTTTGTAACATGAAAATCACAAGTGATATTCTGAATATCACAAGTGATATTCAGAAAATTGCAAGTGATATTCAGAATATTACAAGTGATTTTCAAGTTTTTTTTTTAATTCACGTTTTTTTCACTTTCATACGTTTTCGTTCGTTTTCATACGTTTTTGAATATTACTATTGATATTCAGAATATCACTTGTGATTTTCTGAATATCACTAATAATATTCTGAATATTGCTTGTGATTTTCTGAATATCTATCACTTGTGAATATCACAAGTGATATTCTGAATATCACAGAATATCACTTGTGATATTCTGAAACGTATGAAAACGTCTGAGAATTGCCAAAAACACAGAATATCAATTGTGGTACTCAATATATCACTTGTGAGAAAATCACAAAATATGACATGTGATATTCAGATAATCACTTGTGATATTCCGAATTTCACTTGTGATATTTAGTATATCACTGGGGTGATATTTTGAATATCACAAAATATCACTTGTGATATTCCGAAACGTATGAAAACGTCTGAGAATGGCCAAAGATATTGAAAAACGGACAAAAACGAATGAAAACGACGAGAATATAAGAAAACGGAAGAATATGTATGAAAACGGAAGAAAATATGTGAAAGCATAAAAACACGTATGAAAAAGGAAGAAAACGTATGAAAAATAGGACGAAAACGAAAGAAAACGGATGAAAATAGACGAAAACGCAAGAAAATGGATGAAAACGCAAGAAAACGGATGAATAAGTATGAAACGGAAAAAACACATGAAAGCGTAAAAACACGTCTAAAAACGGATGAAAACGTATGAAAAATGGACGAAAACGGATAAAAACGAATTAAAACGTCTGAAAATGGACGAAAACGTGTATAAACGTATGAAAACGGACAAAAACAAATTAAAACGTCTGAAAACGGACGAAAACGTGTATAAACGTATAAAAACGGACAAAAACGAATTAAAACGTCTGAAAACGGACGAAAACGTGTATAAACGTACGAAAACGGAAGAAAGTGAAAAAAACTTGAATTAAAATAAAAGACGTGAATTTAAAAAAAATACACGTGAATTAAAAAAAAACGTGATTTTTTTTAAAAAAGAAAAAAGAAAAAAGAACAAAAGTGAATTAAAAAAATGTTTATTAAAAAAAAGCTTGAAAAAAGAAAAAAAAAAAACAACGTGAATAAAAAAGGAAGGACCAAGAAAAAAGAAAAAGAAAAGAAAAATAAATGAAGCAAACCTTGTCTAGAAAACAAAAAAGACAATAAAAAAGACTAAAAAACAAAAAAAAAATAAATAAAAAGAAAAAGGAAAAAAGAAGTGAATAAAAAGAAAGAGAAACAGATAAGAAAAAAACATGGATTTAGGTTGCTCTTTTTAAATCTTAGGTTAATCCACACCATTATTAGATCAAACTAGATGAATAGTAAAAATTTGTACCTCAGTATGTAACAAAAACTTAGTTCACAAATGAACTTTTCTCAACTGCTATAACTATTTAAGTTTCATAAAATGTTTCGGAAAAGATTGGAACCATAAAATAGAATCATGATCTCTACGATATTAGTTAGTGATAATGAATTACAAGCTGAACTGAGGTTTAAATGTTTAGCATATGTGTCATACGGGTGGAACTAAAGGAAATATCACTGTTCTTGTAGACCTTGGGCCATCTCCTTTTGATTCTTGTAGAACTCGGGTCTTAGTTCTCATCACCTCCAATCTTTTTAACCATGTATGTCCACATCACAATTTGATATCCAATTATAGTAGGGTGCTCTTAGTCTTAGGCTGCTAACCATGGAGTTGAATTTAGCTAGACTTGGAAATTAGGGATTACACATGCAGCAGATTTAGCTAGATTTGTTCGATGGGTTTTGGAATTTTCATTGTTAGTTTTTATTTAAAATTGCGAAAAGTAATACAACATACTATGGAAACTTACTGTGTTTTAAATTAGCCATTCGAAACATACTTAGAGCATTGGGTATGCTCGTGCCGTGGAGAAAAAGTGCTGACGCATTGGGTATGCTCGTGCCGTGGAGAAAAAGTGCTGACACGTCAGCAAAAATCTTCATGGCACCAGAAATCTCACGGCACCATATTCTGGCCGTAACCCTTGCCACCAGAAAATGTGGCGCCGTCGTCTTATTTATTTATTTATTTATTTTATTTTAGCATAAAGTAAAACATACCCAATATTAACTCAAATAAACCTTATTAATTAAAAAAAAAAAAAAAAAAAAAAAAAAAAACACACATTACAATTTAAAAAAAAAAAATTGCATAAAAAAAAGGATGTATAACTTATACTAGCCTAATGTCCAAAGCCCAAACACACACACACACACACAAATGTCCGAAGCCAAAGTCCAATTTTCATATTAAAAAAAAATAGAAAAAGAAAAAAAATGTGTCTTCATCCTCTTTGTCCGCAAACACACACACAAACGCACATACAAACCCATCGAAAATTCAAAAAAAAAAAAAAAAAAAAAAAAAAAACCCACCGCGCTGGGTGGCCACCACGGCTCAAAGCTCGATGGCGCCACCAGCGTAACCGTGCACCGTCGCATTTTTTGGACTGGAGGGATTGCGCGACTCCACCAGCCAAGCGTATCTCCCGCTCTTACGAGATTTTATTTTTTGCTAATGGGTTTTATCATGTATTTTATATTTAGGAAAACTGGCTCAACAATGTTTCGTTTAATATTAAAAATGAACAAATAAGAAAGGCTTTTTTTTTCTTCGGTTCTTGAATCAATTTCTCAATCTTACCAACAATGGAATTGTTGGAATTTTTCAAACTAATTTTATTTTCCTATATTTTTATTTTCTGATTTCTAATGCCCACTCCTCAAGTTGAAATAAACATTGAAACTAATGTTCATTTCTAAAGTGTTTTTAAGTAAAGAAAAAGAAATTTGAAATAAACATTTTCATAATTTTGAGAAGAACTATTATTTCAAAATCAAGCAAACCGCTTTTGTTTGTCAGTCATATTCTTTTCTTTCTCTACTTAAATAATACTAAAAAACACAAAATTTTTTTATCTCTTCATTTTCTTTTCTTTCTTTCCTTAAGAGAGATACTCCAAAACACAGTGTAAAGAAACTATCACTTATATATATACGATCAAACACGGAAAACCACCATCAAATGTCGAGACTCAAACAACGAGCACTTTAAACAACTACATCGTAACACTATCATAAGGAAACCACCCCCAAACACCATTCTTAATTTACGTGCATAGATTAAGCTCATGTGTCTTTAAGGTACAAGTTAAGTTTTAAACATACATTAAGGTTCATTTATTTATTTATTTGTTAGCAAACACTAAGGTTCAAATAACAACAGTTTTATAGTATTGTATTATTGTATATTTGTATGTATTATTTAATTAAGGCTACCCATAATAAGGGGGTCGACCAATCGGTCGATGAGGGTCGGCATCGGTCGTCCTTGTTGCGTCGATGTCGGTCGCTATGGGTCGACTACTGGACCCAGGTCGAGTGTTGTGTTGTGTGTGTTTTAATTTAATTAAAATGTAATATTTTTTGTAGTGTAGGTCGTTTTACTGTGCCTAAAAGATCGATCATATTTTGTAGTAGAGAGAAAGCTGAGGTGGCAGAAAAAATGAGGGTCGCTGAGGGTTACTACGAGTAGCTTAATAAGATTAATTAGAATGTTTATGGTTAGTTTTGTCATACATAATGTCAAGGTCAATCATTATAACATTATGCTCATGAGACTTTTTTTGGCAGGAAGCGGATCGACATGGACAGGGACAAAGGGTTTGTTTAATGGGTTAGAAATAAATGAAAGAAAGATTAAATTTAAGATTTTCGATATAAATTGTTTATAAGTTCAGTTATTATTTTTTTACATATTTTATAAAGTCTGTAGATGTTTTTTGTAAATATATTTAAAAAACCGTATTTAATTTCACAATAAATTAGTATGATAAAATTGTGAATAATATTAGCATAGAAAATATATATTAATAAGGACAAATAAATTGTGTTAGAAGAGAGAAATTGTAGCATAGAGAAGTGTACTTGTGTTACAAAAGAGAAAAACTCTATCTCCGGAGAGAAAACTTAATTAATTTCGTAGTATTTTATAATACTTTGCAATTAATTCACAATATGTCATTTTTTCTTGTTTTTTAAGTTATAAAACGAAAAATCTTCTATTACGAATATACTATGATATTTTGCGAAAGATTTGCGAAAACAAAAAAAAAACAAAAAAAAATACAAAAAACAAAAAACAATATTTTTCATTTTGTAAGTTTTTAAGCAAGGTAAAGTTTGACCATTTTATGATGCAGTAAAAAAATATAAAGATAACAAATACAGAAAAATAGTTTTTTCAAGCTTCCATGTTTAGCAGTTAGGGTTATAAGAATAATTCTCTTTTCAATCATTGACACATAGATACCACTAAAAAAAGTAAAAAACTTATATTCTTTTGGTTATATGCCACTCATATACCGATAGGCCAAACATACCGTTCGTGGGTTCATGAGATTTGAGTCGATAAGCTTTAGTTCGGTCACTTATATTGCAATGGATGACGGAGGTTTGGTGACACCAAAAGTGTCACTATATTATTTCTCGTTGACCATTTTTAAAAAAGTGTAGGTAAAAAGTTAAAACTTTGAGATTGAGTAACGCTATCTTATGAACAAATTGTTTGTTGCAGAAGGCAAAGTTAACGTTTTATTGACAGAACAAATTGAAGTTACCTAATCGCCACCATATTGAAGTTACCTAATTGCCACCATGGTGATTTTTTCTTTCAACTCCTTCATTCCCTTGTCATCAACTCGATTTTAATCACCAATCCTTTTCTAAACCCTATTTTTAAATCCTTTTTTAATCATCAATCTTTTTTTTTTTTTTTTTTTTTTTTTTTTTTTTTTTTTTTTTTTTAATCCTTGGTATTCTTAAATCATTTTCTTTCGCATCAAGCCCTAAAAATTTCTAAACCCTATTTTTGATATCCTTCTCTTTATGTTATGGGGGATAGCGATTGGATCGAGGTCAGGAGGAAAAATCGTGGTTCGGTGTTTAATAGGCTTCAATTTCCTCAAACCAAACCATCCATGATGGATGACTTAGCGAAGATTTCATTATCGGTGTATGTTTCCAATTTTCCATCGCATCTTACTGTGCGTGAACTTTGGAATATTTGTGGTAAAAAGGGGACTCTTGCGGATGTTTTCATTGCCAAGCACAAGAACAAATTGGGCAAATGTTTAGTTTTTGCCGTTTCATCAAAGTTTCAAATTCGGAAAATCTTATCAACTCTTTGAACAATGTTTGGATCAGCAAGCTGCGATTACAAGCAAATTTGGCTAGGTTTGGGCGCAAAGTGGAAGTGAAGTCTTCACATGCTCGACCTAATACTTGTCCTGCTAAGGTCGCTATGGTTCCCAAAGCCTCTCACAACAACAAGGATTCATCTTATGCTACTGTAGCGAAGAAATCTTCTCCCATGAAAGGTACTGATTCACATATTAACCATAATGCTTCCATGATTAATAAACCTACTATTACACTATCAGAAGATACCACCAATGATTTTCCCCTGGCTTTACTTGGTTGCTACAAGGATTTTCGTTCCAATGCGAATACACGTACTATGTGTAGCAACGAGGGCTTTTTGGAAGTTGATTTTAAATACTTGGGTGGTCTCTGGGTTCTATTCAATTTTGCATCCAAGGAGGTGAGGGATAAGTTTTTAAACCATAACGGAGTTCAGTCTTGGTTCTCTATCGTAAAGCTTTGACATGATGATTTTTTGTGGTGGAGGAACGGCCTTATTTGGCTTGAGGTAGAGGGTGTTCCTATTCGCGCATGGAACAATGATGTATTCACTCAAATATGTGGAAAATGGGGGGAAGTCCTCTTTATGGATGATTTTGATTAGTGTAATAGATTTTCCAAACATCTATGTATTAAATCTTCCCATTCCCTCCTTGTATTTGCTTCTATCTTGGTGATTATTAATAATGTCACTTATACTATTCGGGTTAGAGAACTTTGCAGTTGGACGCCTACCTTCACATGTTATGCTCCTGATCATGATGATGCAAGTTCCATAGGAATGTTTGATAAGCAGGAAGATCATATGTTCGAGGAAAATGAGGAAGAATCGCCTGTTGAGTTTAAAGATGATGTTGTTTCATGTGAGGATGTTCATATTCAGGACTCAAAAGTTAAAGTTGATGGTTCTCTTGGTGCGTCTAATGAACCGAATAACCCGCCATCTGATAGTGATCCATTTGAGTTGGGTCCTCTTATTAACAAGAAGCCAAATAAGAGTCCTAATGAATGACAATCCGTTACTCCAAAATTCCCTCCAGGCTTTTCTCCTATTAGTGAAGGGCAGTAAGCTTCGGAGTCTATTCATAACCTTTCTGGTGGGGAATCTTTTAAGCATACAGGCTTCTCTCTTTTACATAGATTGGAGGAAACTATAAAGGTGGGCATAGCTTTAGGTCTCAACATGGAGGGATGTGAAAAAAATCTTGCATCTCTTATTGCCGACAAAGGAGGACTTGTTGTGAATAAATGAATTGCCTCTCAATTAATGTTCAAGGTCTCGGTGACCTTAATAAGTGGAAGTGGATCCGTGAATTATGTCATACGCATATGATTAATTTTCTCGCTATTCAGGAGTCTAAAATGTCTAACGTCGATCTTTGGATTCTTCCTCAGCCCGGGGAATGTCAGGTGGTACAATTTGCCTTTGAAACAATTTGGTTTTCACTTGATCTAATATTACCTGTAATGATAACTATGTTATTGTCGATGGTTTTTGGATCCCGGGTAACGTCAACATCATATGGATTAATATCTATGCTCCCCAAGATTTACATAGCAAATTAACTCTTTGGTCTTCTTTGTTGGATCTGACTACTTCTTGGGATGGCATTACAGTTTTGATGGGAGATTTTAATGAAGTTCGTGACGCTGGTGAAAGATTCGGTTCGGTTTTCAATGACCGGCGAGCTAACCTTTTTAATGAATTCATAAATGAAGCTTCTATTATTGATATTCCGCTTGGAGGTTATACTTATACTTGGACTGATAAGTGGGGGTCAAAGATGAGTAAGCTTGATCGGTTTTTGGTTGCTGAAAATCTCTTTGAGTTTTTTCCTCATGCATCAGGGATTGTTTTGGAAAAAGGTACTCCGGATCATAGGCCTATTCTTTTCAAGGAATCTCAAGTCGATTATGGACCGACCCTTTTTCGGTTTTTTCATTCATGGTTGGAGATGGAAGGCTTCCATGATCTTGCCACTTACACTTGAAATAATGATGGTATCATCAATGTAAACGGCTTGGTCTTGTTTAAGAAAAAATTACATAACCTCAAAGAAACTCATTTGGGATTGGGTGGGCTCAAAGAAATCTGCTTCTTATGCTTTGAAAAAAGATCATCTAAAATGGCTTTCTATTGTGGATGAAAAAATTGATTCTGGTTTTGCTTGTGATGAGGATAGTAAAATCCGTAGAGATTCTATTACTTTCTTGGGAGATCTTGATCGTCTGGAGAACAAGGATTTAGTTCAAAAAGCCAAGGTGAAGTGGGCTCTTGAGGGTTACGAAAACACGAGTTTCTTTCATGGTTCATTAAATAATAAGAGGCGTCAATTGGCTATTAGAGGCATTTTGAAGAATGGAGAATGGATTGAGGAACCTGGTGTTGTCATGGCTGAATTCCTTGACCATTTTAGGAATCAATTTCAGCAGCCCACATGTACTCCCCCTTCTTTGGATGCCGACTTGTTCAATCCCTTCTCTCATAGCCAACGCGATATCTTAGAATGACCCTTCACTTGGGATGAAATTAAAAAAGGTGTTTAGGATTGTGGTTGTAATCAAGCGCCGGGTCCTGATGGTTTTACTTTTAAATTCTTCACTTCTTTTTGGGATCTTATAGCAGACGACGTGGACAGGTTTGTTCAGGAGTTCTTTCGCTCTAATTTCTTTCCAAAAGGTTGTAACTCCTCTTTTATCGCTCTAATTCCAAAAGTTTCCAATGCTAAATTGGTTTCTGATTTCCGTCCTGTTAATACAAATATCATCTAAAAAATGTTATTTATATTTTACGATCTTTGCTAATATTTTGTTGTTGACAAAGTATAAACTTTATTTTCTAGCAAAGTATAACTATAATATAAGTCTCATATATTAAAACTTTATTTCTAAGTAAACATCACATTCGCTACATGATTCATTGTTCATCTAACAATGTTGATAGCATATTAAGTGTCAAAATATATTTAGTAAGTTTTACTAAATATTGTGTCCTATTGAGTTATATGTCTTCAAACATCTTTAGTAACTCAATCACTTAATCCATATTGCTACAAGAATACTTTTACAAGTTTCCAAGGCTATCTTGGTGTAGCGGCGAGCTTCGGCTCGCCGTTGGAGCTTCCACGTCGGACGGCGAAAGCCAACGGCGGATCTACACCTTGTGCTCATAGAGTGACATGTGTCCCTCACCTTTAAATTATACAATAATTTTGTCAAATGTATAATGGTCTTTTGACCCGTTTTTTGTTTTTCCACCTCAAATTTTAAACGCAAATATCTTTAAAACGACAAACTTTTACGAAAAACCGATTTCACCATAATTTTTAAAATTTAATCCTCTTTAATTTGGTATAAATATTGTTAAATATTTTTGAACTTTTATTTTTTACATATAAAATGGTTATTAATTTTCTTGATATTTTTGGCATTTACGGCCTTATTTTTTACTCTTATAAATGTCGAATCGTGAAAAACTTAAAACATGAAAGTTATAGATTTTTGTTCACTCTTTACATAGGTTTTTGAATCACTCAAATCCGATCTCATATGAGTAAGATAACACACGTTAAAGATGGTGTTTTACTCATATTTGTTGCACACAATGTGTTTGATGAAATGTCTAACTTATATATTTTGTGTTAAAATTGAGCTAAATGCACTAATTTTTGTTTCACAATGCATCATTAATCCGTTTTATTAATGAAAGACTCAAAAAGTAAATTTTTTTAATAGTTACTACCTCCGTCTCAAAATTATTGTCCACATTTCCATTTTGGGATGTCTCAAATTAATTGACCACTTTCCTTTTTAAGTTAAAACTAGAGAATATAATAAGGGAATATTCTTTTTGAGTGGTTGAAAGCAAAAGTGACCCCACTTTTATTAAACTTTGTAATTCTTGTCTCCTGACAATAATTTTGAGACGGAGGGAGTATAAAAAGTAAAATTGTTTAAAACTGATGAACCAAAAAAACTGATGAACTAAAACCATAACACGTCATTAACTGATGAGCCAAAAACATAACATAGGACAGTAATTGATTAACCAAAACAACTGATATTTATCAACGAAAAACACATAAACTAAATGATGAACCTATAAACTATGATAACACAAATAAAGACAAAAAAGTAAATGATTAACATATAATAACATAATGGCTAAAATAAACAAACTGATGAACCTATGATAACATAATAACTAAAAACTCAATAATTGATGAACCCAAAAAAAACTAACTGATGAACATTATAATTTGTTTTTATTGCTGAACAACATTTTTAATTGATGAACAAATAAATAGCTCTTTTTATTGATAAACAACACTTTTTATTAATAAAAAAAGTATACGACGAACAATCTTTTTTTTTATTGATAAACATTCTCATAAAATTGATGAACCTATTATAATATAATAGCTAAAAGTCAATAACTGATGATCCAAAAACAACTAATGTTCATCAACTAAAAAAACATAAACTAACTGATGAACCTATAACCTATGATAACACAAATAAACTAACTGATGAACTTATAATAAAAATTGATGAAACAAAGTAACTGATGAACCAAAATAACTGATAAACATTTTGTTCATCAGTTACTTTGGTTTATCAGTTTTTATGGTAACATTTTGTTCATCAGTTACTTTGGTTCATCAATTTTTATAGTAACATTTTGTTCATCAGTTACTTTGGTTCATCAATTTTAATATTTATGAATAAAAATTAATGAACCAAAGTAACTGATGAACAAAATGTATTTTTTTTTAAAAATCAGTTAATATGGTTCATCAGTTAAAAAAAATAATAATAATAATAACTTTTTGAATCTTACATTAATAAAATGACAAAAGGTGCATTGTTGTATAAAAATTAGCGCATTTAACTCGATTTTAATACAAAAAATCTAAGCTAGACATTTCATCAAACACGTTGTGTGCAATAAATATGAGCAAAAATTCATCTTTAACGCGTGATATCTTACTCATATGACATTTGATTTGAGTGATTCAAAAACCTTTGTAAAGAGTAAACCAAAATCTATAATTTTCATGTTTTAAATTTTTCACGATTCAACTTTAAAAATAGGGCCGAAAATGCCAAAAACATTAAGAAAATCAAGACCAATTAGATATGTAAAAAAAAAGTTTCAAAATTTTTAACAAAATTTATACCAAATTAATGAGGATTAAATTTTAAAAATTATAATGAAATCGGTTCTTTTTAAAAGTTTGTCGTTTAAAAGATATGTGCGTTTGAAAATTAATGTGGAAAAGTAAAAAAAGGGTTATATTACAATTTTGCCCTTAACAGAAATTTTTAAATAAAAGAGATTATAGGACCCTTGTCAAATAATGAGTGGCTTTCTACACTTTGTAGAATTTGTTACTTTTCAATTGTTCCGTAGTCATTAACTATAACGCTATGGATTATAGTTAAGTATTCCATAATTACAAAACAATCACTTAATGAACTTCTATAGTTCATAACTAGTTATAATACACGCGCACGCGCGAGTTTTTTTTTTTTTAAAAATTTTTTTGAATAATATAATTTTATTTATTAAAAAACAAATAATTTAATATTTGTTTTGTTTGATTTATAATTTTTAATTATAGTTTTTATTATTAAAGATAATTATTTAAAAATTTTAATCCTATTGTTAATTGCATCTTATTTATATTTTTTGTATTTATCTTCTACTTGTGTTATGGATAAATATAAAATGTTACCTAATAAGAAAATAATCTTTATTTTTAAATAATATTATTACTAAATAAGGTATGGTTTAGTTTTTTTTTAAATGAAAAAGTCCCCACTTGGGGTTTTGTTTTATTATATACTCCGTAAAAAATTATACACATTGATTTATTTTAAACAGTGGTACGGAGCATTAAACAACAAATATTTGGTGTTCATTGATTCTTAAGTCTTAACTTTCTAATTATGGAATTTAGAAACACCTTCTAATTATGGAATGCTGAAACATGACCCATTGGAGCTAATTCCAAAAACACCCCACAAGTACCCCACTCACCCTATCCACTCCAAAAATTTCAGTTTTCTTCAAATACCCCAGGGGCGACCCTTTGGTAGGTGGGGTTTTTTTTTTTTTTTTTTTTTTTTTAATTTTGTATATAGTAAATTACTAATACACCCTTAGTCACTCACTCACTCACTCTCTCTTATAACCCTCACTCTCTCTCATTACTAATACACCCTCAAATTACTAACTCTTTCTTCCTTGTCTCTCTAACCGCCACCACCACCTACACCATCACCGGCCGCCCCACCGAACACCACCACAGCCCACTGTGACACCACACCGCCACCACCAAAGCCTCCATCGTGACCTCCTTTGCTTGTTTAACCACCACACGTGCCCAAGAAACCATCACCACCACCACTACGCGCCATCACCACCACTCCTTAGACTAGATCCGTGTAGATCCGTGAAGAAAAAGGGAAGACCCACCGTGTATATATATATATATATATATATATATATATATATATATATATATATATCATTTAAAGATCTTTGATGTCTTCAAATAGATCTAAAGATGGGTTCTTGTTTCTCTTCTTTTTTCCTTTTATTTCGTTGAAACTAGTTTGGGTTTTGGAGTCGGTGGGATGTGGGTTTGGATTTCTTTCAGTTGTGGTTATGGATTTGATCCACGATGGGTTAGTTAGATGGTGTTCGTACATCATTTTTTGGATCTAATTTATTTATTTGAGGTTTTGATTTATGATGTATAAATCTGTTAATTTGGGCAAGTTGTTTTCTTCTATGGAAATTGGTTTTGGTACATTGGACAAAGATCAATGCAATTTTAAAGGCTTGGTACATATGCAATTTTATTGTGTTGTCAGAATGTAACAAACCATTTCAATGTCTGGATGGAGCGTGCTTACATATGTTATCAAAAGTAAGAAAGGTATAAGCTGTTTCATATAACTATATAAGCTTACCCAAAAAACCCCTCAAACAAATGAACAGTGATGCACTAAAATTTATAACTGTGATGCAGTGACTTATAAATGTGATGCAGTAACTTTGTAACTGTGATGCACCAAAATTCGCCTTCATAAATTTTTTATTTTACGAGACTTTTTATTATAACCCTACCCTATATATATATATATATATATATATATATATATATATATATATATATATATATATATATATATATATATACACACACACACACACACACACACAAGTACTAGACTGTGCATATATACAAATATAATAATAATAATTATAATAATGGCGGCCATGGTGCTATATAGCATACAAAGTGGGAAAGCCGTGGATTAATCACACCTCCACAGAACAGTGTTATTCCATTGGTGCCTCAATGACATGGTAATGGTACCTCCATGACTAGTTAACAACTCGGGCAACAGAATGAGGTAAATGATAATAAACACTAAGAAACAATCATAGATTGTCCAAACTAAGATAATGTCTAAGTGAAATGAGTAATAGCATCAAACGGAATAATCATACGAATGTCAAATCATAAATGGATCATAAATCAGAATAGCAAAAATCAAGGATCAAGAGTCATGATATATCCTTACTGAAAAAGGATGGAATATATGTACCTTAAAAGCAAATGAAGGAAGGAACACAAGGAAACACAAGCTACCCCCTCTTTAGAGAATCTACACTAATTAATGATCATTTTATTATTTAGGATTCCATTTTATGAGTTCATTTATATGTCTTAACTGATTTTACACTTATTGTTATTTAATAACATGTTTAGGGTTTCACATGAGAATCTGGTTTATATTCTTATGATTTTAATGACACATCAAATAAGCTCATGTGATTCTATAATTTTAACCAGTGATATCTATATATGTTTAGTAATTCCCATAATTTTTATAGATTTTATATCGTAGTGTAAGTGTCAAATCAAAAATCATTTTTCAAACCTGTTCCAGAAAGTGACATGATGGTATACCCGAAAAGTTTGTATTTTAATAACATACCTAAACCTTCCAGAAAAATCTACAAAAATTATAATAACTAATAAACATGTTTAATATTCTTTTGCTAAAATTTGGGATTCTCAATCATTATAGTTCATGAATTAAAAATCATAGAAACCGACTAATTTCTGGCTCAAAATTTCCAGATTTGACAACTAATCTAGTAAAAATCAAACGACCACTTTCCCTATCTTTAACGACCAAGAGGCATACATATTCAGAAAATAGACATCTTGAACCTAATTTTAAGCTTTTGAATCATGTCAAAACGCGTTGTTATCATCAATTTACACCTCCTTCTTTGCGACCCAAAATTCTGGACAGTCAATAATCCGATTTCAACAACATATAACCCAAACTAATGCATGATTACCCCTCTATCGCACCCCTAATCTTGTCTTTAATGATCCAATTATTTAATTACTGATATTTTAACAATCTTTAATCCATCATATGAGTTACTATAAGATGTAAAGATCAAAACTTAATAAGTAAATAATTATGAAAAATTAAAGAAAACTAACCAACCTGTTGTATTTTCAAACCATAAATCGACTTTCTTTTTTTTTTCCCCTTCTTGTTCGACTGAAAACACAATGGAAATAGGGAGGGTCGGTTTATGGGTAAATAAGGTATGGGTTGTAGTTTAGTTTGGGTTGGATTAGAAATTATTGTTTGATAAATAAGAAAACTAAGCCCAAAACATTTTTTTTTATAACCGATTGGCCCATTATATTTTGTCTCATCTTCAAAACGTATCGAGAAAAATAGAAATGCATGAGGAGTTCTTTTTTTTTTTTTTTTGGTTAGGATTAGAATGTTGTACATATCTTCTTTAACTTATATAGAAAACGTGTAGGGGTTATATAAAAAGAATGTGGCGTTTTGTGTTTACTTAGGATATGGATCATATTTAATCAAATCATGTATTTTCTTTCATAGTACATAGTATGTAATACATGGTTTTATTTATATATACTTCGAGTAGAATCAACTTAATTAATAAAATGTTAACCAGATTTTTAGGGTGTTATATCAAATCAGCTCCTAAGTTCACATCGGATTCTGAACCACACATTTAGGGGATTGATTATCATCATGATCAAACACCAAACATATACCACATCTTGCAGTTTCCACTGATATTCCACCTTAATTGTATGCAAATAAGAACCCAAACCCTACACATAAGAAATAACAATCACCATAGCATCTTTGAGAGGATGATCAGCCCTTATGTCAATCAATGCACACGGAAAATCCAATCGACCCCAAGAGTCTATGCACATAGTGCCTGTATAAGAATCGAGCATATATGATTGGTGTACCCAGTCTAGTGGTAATGGCACTAAAACCATCCTCAGTAAACGTTGTAACTAGAATATCGTGCAATTTTATCCAAACCGTGACAGATTGCAACTCTTCTTTAATAAGCACTCATTCGGAGACCATTTCTTTAGAATAATTGGGCATTTGGGGCATTGCGTATCAGCCATGGCCCGTTTTCCAATAACCCATCCCTACCTGTTGCGAAGAAAATTTAAAAAAGAAGAACCATTTCGAAATCATCATTGCTTTAACAATACCAAACTTCTTCTATACGTTCATCACATAGTGTTCAACAAAAGGGATACAATTATTTTGCCAAGAAAATAATCATATAACGAGTTTTCATACGTAGTATTGGCCTCCAAAACATAAGATAAAGGAATAAGCACTCCAGTACTCTCCCCAGTTTTAGTACATGTGTCTAATGTACAAAAATTAGCTACACATTTGCTTGATTCAGGACTTACCAAACTCACAAATGATCTAGGGGCAGAATGCTTTTGTGACCCCGTTCCTACTCGTTTAACCTCAACCAATACCGAGTTATTAGCAGCCCCTACATTATTAGTCCGAGGATCAAAAGTTACCACTTCATCAACATTAGTAACCTGGACTTCCCCACTTGAATCAGTCACAATTTTAGCCTCTACTACGCTCGAACCAGCCACAACTTCAGCCCTTTCCACACAAGAGTTTGGGATCACATAGTGAACAACAGCTTCTTATTGAGATGATGGATCCTCACTCATAATTATACTAGGTTTTAAAGGCTTCTCATCATCTCTCAATAACACGAGTTTACCCTCGAACATTTTCCTTTCAATAAACACAAAGTTTTTTAGCTAAAGAAGACGAACTTGGACTACCCTATGTATCTGATAAGCTTGAAAATTGTCTCTGATTAGTAGCATTAGTTTCCTTATTCATCTCCTTACTACCATCAGTTTTTGATTCATCATTATTACTCTTCTTCTTGACATTATTTTCCTCCCTCCTGAATCCAAAAAGCCACTCTTCATGTTTATACCATGCGATCACAATCAGAACCACACAAACCAATCAATCATATACCCACGAACAAACAGCAACACAATGAACAAACATCGACCAGTAAGAGCCCTAAAAAGGTTTTTAAATTTGTAGAGAGCACAATGATCGCACCAAGGAATAGAAAATTAGCAGTTAAGTCTCAATAATCGATTATAAAAAAAGCGAACTAAAGATAATGATTAAAAAAAACCCTAACCCTAAAAGCCACCAAACCTTATAACGCTGATTGTTGAATCAATTTATAAGTAATCAACCCTAGGATTAATTACAAATAAATTATATTCAAGAACACAACCATTAGAATTCAGTAATCAGTTAAGAAGTTAGTGTAAAAGATGATCGAATGTATGTTCGGGTTTTTGTTAGCCAAAAGTTGCTAGAGGGGATGGTCTGACTTTTTATCTCATAACAGCTAAGATGTTATTTTCACAAGACGCGTCTTGTACCTAGGTAGAGACATATTTGACACGTGCTACTTATTACACACCCCCTTCGTTGGCACGTCTTGGGTGTTGAAAAGGTAGAAGTCAGTCATGGGAACAACCAACTTCTTATGTTGGTTGTGTGTAGGGTGTAGGGTCGGGTTGACTCGACTCGAACCCGAACCCAATAAGGCTTATCGGGTCGGGTTGAATTGGGTTTGAAAATCTTATCGGGTTGTGTGAACCGAACCCGATAACCCGATAAAGTTATTGGATCGAGTTAGGGTTGAATTATTTTTGTTATCGGGTCAACCCTATAAAACATAAATTCATTTTACAAAAATTTCCCAAAAAGTTTTATAAGCACACTAGTTTTCTCAATTACACAAAACATTTCCTTTAACAATAAACATAACAATTGGCCGTTAGTTCAATTGCATGCTACTTATCTATACTACTATATAATGCATGGATAAACCAAGCATAACTCCTAACCATAAATTAAGATAAGGAACTCAAATCATGAGGTAGCATGTGTCACTTCTCAACTAACTCCAAGCCTAACTCCTAACCAAAAATTAAGATAAGGAGCTCCAATAATAAGGTGACATGTGTCACTTCCCAACTTAAAATTCACATTTATTTTCAAATTGAAATATCTATTTATCTATTTATTTTTTTAATTATCTAATTTCACCACATTTTCTAAAATTTTGTGCTCTTTAATTCAACATCCATTTTTATATATATTTATGAGTTTTTAGTTTTTAGATTTTTAGTGAGTTTTTTTATTCAAAATTTTACAACTTTAACCTTTATTTCAATCAATTCAATATTGATTCGTCAAAATCATATACTTTTGGGTGAGTGTTTGACGGGAAAGAGATTGCGAGGATCATTCTATATACGGGAATAATGATGTCACAGAAAAGCTACGGGAAACCCAAGCAAACACATATACATTCGGAGTGTTGTGAAACGAATTTACTAAGCGGGTAAGGAATTGCGGGGTGAGTTGGGCTAGCAATTCATTTACTACCCATATTACTATATTTTTCGCCGCCGCTGTGCGTGGGTATCCGACTAGTTTAATTGAAACCTATGTTGTGTTTCTATAAGATAATGGTAACCTTTTTCTTTGAGTACTTTATTCTGCATAACCTGAAGCATTCTACAAGATTAGTTTGATTTTTATGTTTGTGTGGGTCTGCAAGACAATATACTGAAGTCGGATGTATATATATCAAGGTTGTCAGGATCGGGATCCTACCTAGGATCGTTTTTGACTTCACAAGATCGGGATCGTAGGATCGGGTCGGGATCGTAAGATCCTATGAAAATGTATATATTATTGTATAAGAGTTGTTGTTTTATACTTTTATAGAATATTTTATATGATAAATGAATTTAAATGAATGATAAAAGAAAAAACAATAAGAAACATGAGCTTCTAGTAGGATCGGATCATTCACGATCCTACGATCCTGTGTGCGATCCTACGATCCTGCAACGATCTTGCTCCCCTCGAGATAAAAACATGGGGTTGTAGTAGGATCGGATCGTTTACGATCCTACGATCCTGCGTGCGATCCTATACCGATCCTGATAGAATTAAGATCCTACTACGATCCTGCTCGATTTTTATATGTAGGATCGTACGATCCTACGATCAGGATCGCGATCCTGACAACCTTGATATATATAACTTAATTGGTGGCTGCATTTTGTAGTTGTGATTCCGTTGCAATTGCATAGTCACTTATTTTTTGGGTAATCAAATATTATAGTACTCAATATCGTAACTTATTTTTTTTTTTGGTAAAAAAAACTAAAGAACCGGATAACTCGAATCACCCGACCCGACACAACCCGAACCCGACTATTTATTGAGTCGGGTTGTGGGTTATTTTTCCATAATAAAAACCTGATTCAACACAACCTGATAACATCCCTATGTGATATTGATTTCGGAGGTATGTTTGTCTTTAAGTGGTGTATGTTTGATGGTGATGTTAGTTGTCTTATTATACTATATTAGATGAGTACCCGTGCATTGCAACGAGATTTTTTAGTGGCATATAGTTTTAGTAAGATAAAAAAAAAGTTTATGGGTTTTAAACGAAAAATAATAGAAGTTCGAGGATTTGGGAATTAAACATAATGTTTTGAAACCCGGTTCGACCCGGGTGGTTCAACCGGTTGAACCGTTCTGGTCGAAAAACGGGTCAATTTAAACCAGGTCAACCCAATGGGTTGGGTCGAAAAACCAGGTCAAATTAAATCGGGTCAACCCCAACGTTTTTGAAACGTCCCGGGTCAATCCGGTTTTCGATGTGTATTAACAGCTTTCTTTTGAAATGTTTTCAACATTTCCTTTTCAGTTTCAACTTTTCACTTTTTGTTTTTCCTTTATATATAGTATAGATATGTTAGTGGTGTTGAAAAACTGATGTGACGTTAAATTGACGGTGGTGATAAAGGCGCACTACCACCGCACCACTCTTAAGTGTGACTATAGTGTGGTGTTCCTAAAATTTTAGAGTGTCGCTAAATATGGAAGTAGAATGACACTTTGTAGCGTGTCCGCTTGCACGTGTCACTAAATGAAAATTTCGTTTTAGTTTATAACATATTTTCGAGATAAAATATATAAATGTTACAACTTAAAGTAGTTACAATTTTTGGCTTTGCATTTATGGTTAAAACTATATCGTGAATAAATTTCGAAATAAACAATTAACACACACCATCGACATTATTTAAGTAGATATAAATTGGTTTTTTTTTTTTTTTTTTTTTTTTTTTTTTTTTTTTTTTTTCGGAGTTTGGCTAATTAACTAACGATCAAGAGATGCAAAATAAAAAGCCTAAAAAGATTTTATAAGCATTAATAGAGCACAAGGTGTAGATGGCAAGCTACATCTCCCCATTCGGGTCTCACATGTGCCACATCACCAAACACCTCAACTTCAACTCTTCACAACAAACCCCCTCCTCACCAAACAACAAACCTCAACTTCTTCATTAGGGTCCTACCACTTACACCTTTATTTTTTTATTCATTTCATTAAATAAATTAAATTCATTTCACTAATTATACAAATTAATACAAAATACTAATTTTATTTCATCCAAATAAAAATGTTACAATACGAAGAAAAAAAAAAAAAAAAAAAAAAAAAAAAAACGAATTAGAGTCACACAAGTATACTAGTTGGACTAAAAAAAGGTATTAATCATAATGGGCTGGTTCTAGCCCAAGTTGAGTATTCTAAGCCCATAATCATAAACCTACCTTCTTTTTTTTTTTTTAGCCCATAATCAAAACACAGTTTAAAGAAGTAGCAGGTTTTCACTCTGTTTGCCGTCTTCTTCCTCTTTCTACATAGAATCAAACGGTAAATACTCAAAACTTTTGTTTTTCTTTTATTTTTGTAGTTTTTGTTAAAGTTGTTTTAAATAATGTTTATATAGTGAATGAGTTATGAATAAGAAAACAAAAAGCTGCAGCATGTTGCCTTTTCATCCTCGCCGTGGCCACGAGGAGATACCCAACAACAAGCAACGGCGAGGCTATCTTGGTGTAGCGGCGAGCTTCGGCTCGCCGTTGGAGCTTCCACGTCGGACGGCGAAAGCCAACGGCGGATCTACACCTTGTGCTCATAGAGTGACATGTGTCCCTCACCTTTAAATTATAAAATAATTTTGTCAAATGTATAATGGTCTTTTGACCCGTTTTTTGTTTTTCCACCTCAAATTTTAAACGCAAATATCTTTAAAACGACAAACTTTTACGAAAAACCGATTTCACCATAATTTTTAAAATTTAATCCTCTTTAATTTGGTATAAATATTGTTAAATATTTTCGAACTTTTATTTTTTACATATAAAATGGTTATTAATTTTCTTGATATTTTTGGCATTTACGGCCTTATTTTTTACTCTTATAAATGTCGAATCGTGAAAAACTTAAAACATGAAAGTTATAGATTTTTGTTCACTCTTTACATAGGTTTTTGAATCACTCAAATCCGATCTCATATGAGTAAGATAACACACGTTAAAGATGGTGTTTTACTCATATTTGTTGCACACAATGTGTTTGATGAAATGTCTAACTTATATATTTTGTGTTAAAATTGAGCTAAATGCACTAATTTTTGTTTCACAATGCATCATTAATCCGTTTTATTAATGAAAGACTCAAAAAGTAAATTTTTTTAATAGTTACTACCTCCATCTCAAAATTATTGTCCACATTTTCATTTTGGGATGTCTCAAATTAATTGACCACTTTCACTTTTAAGTTAAAACTAGAGAATATAATAAGGGAATATTCTTTTTGAGTGGTTGAAAGCAAAAGTGACCCCACTTTTATTAAACTTTGTAATTCTTGTCTCCTGACAATAATTTTGAGACGGAGGGAGTATAAAAAGTAAAATTGTTTAAAACTGATGAACCAAAAAAACTGATGAACTAAAACCATAACACGTCATTAACTGATGAGCCAAAAACATAACATAGGACAGTAATTGATTAACCAAAACAACTGATATTTATCAACGAAAAACACATAAACTAAATGATGAACCTATAAACTATGATAACACAAATAAAGACAAAAAAGTAAATGATTAACATATAATAACATAATGGCTAAAATAAACAAACTGATGAACCTATGATAACATAATAACTAAAAACTCAATAACTGATGAACCCAAAAAAAACTAACTGGTGAACATTATAATTTGTTTTTATTGCTGAACAACATTTTTAATTGATGAACAAATAAATAGCTCTTTTTATTGATAAACAACACTTTTTATTAATAAAAAAAGTATACGACGAACAATCTTTTTTTTTTATTGATAAACATTCTCATAAAATTGATGAACCTATTATAATATAATAGCTAAAAGTCAATAACTGATGATCCAAAAACAACTAATGTTCATCAACTAAAAAAACATAAACTAACTGATGAACCTATAACCTATGATAACACAAATAAACTAACTGATGAACTTATAATAAAAATTGATGAAACAAAGTAACTGATGAACCAAAATAACTGATAAACATTTTGTTCATCAGTTACTTTGGTTTATCAGTTTTTATGGTAACATTTTGTTCATCAGTTACTTTGGTTCATCAATTTTTATAGTAACATTTTGTTCATCAGTTACTCTGGTTCCGTTGCTTTGGTTCATCAATTTTAATATTTATGAATAAAAATTAATGAACCAAAGTAACTGATGAACAAAATGTATTTTTTTTTAAAATCAGTTAATATGGTTCATCAGTTAAAAAAATAATAATAATAACTTTTTGAATCTTACATTAATAAAATGACTAAAGGTGCATTGTTGTATAAAAATTAGCGCATTTAACTCGATTTTAATACAAAAAATCTAAGCTAGACATTTCATCAAACACGTTGTGTGCAATAAATATGAGCAAAAAGTCATCTTTAACGCGTGATATCTTACTCATATGACATTTGATTTGAGTGATTCAAAAACCTTTGTAAAGAGTAAACCAAAATCTATAATTTTCATGTTTTAAATTTTTCACGATTCAGCTTTAAAAATAGGGCCGAAAATGCCAAAAACATTAAGAAAATCAAGACCAATTAGATATGTAAAAAAAAAGTTTCAAAATTTTTAACAAAATTTATACCAAATTAATGAGGATTAAATTTTAAAAATTATAATGAAATCGGTTCTTTTTAAAAGTTTGTCGTTTAAAAGATATGTGCGTTTGAAAATTAATGTGGAAAAGTAAAAAAAGGGTTATATTACAATTTTGCCCTTAACAGAAATTTTTAAATAAAAGAGATTATAGGACCCTTGTCAAATAATGAGTGGCTTTCTACACTTTGTAGAATTTGTTACTTTTCAATTGTTCCGTAGTCATTAACTATAACGCTATGGATTATAGTTAAGTATTCCATAATTACAAAACAATCACTTAATGAACTTCTATAGTTCATAACTAGTTATAATACACGCGCACGCGCGAGTTTTTTTTTTTTAAATTTTTTTTGAATAATATAATTTTATTTATTAAAAAACAAATAATTTAATATTTGTTTTGTTTGATTTATAATTTTTAATTATAGTTTTTATTATTAAAGATAATTATTTAAAAATTTTAATCCTATTGTTAATTGCATCTTATTTATATTTTTTGTATTTATCTTCTACTTGTGTTATGGATAAATATAAAATGTTACCTAATAAGAAAATAATCTTTATTTTTAAATAATATTATTACTAAATAAGGTATGGTTTAGTTTTTTTTTAAATGAAAAAGTCCCCACTTGGGGTTTGTTTTATTATATACTCCGTAAAAAATTATACACATTGATTTATTTTAAACAGTGGTACGGAGCATTAAACAACAAATATTTGGTGTTCATTGATTCTTAAGTCTTAACTTTCTAATAATGGAATTTAGAAACACCTTCTAATTATGGAATGCTGAAACATGACCCATTGGAGCTAATTCCAAAAACACCCCACAAGTACCCCACTCACCCTATCCACTCCAAAAATTTCAGTTTTCTTCAAATACCCCAGGGGCGACCCTTTGGTAGGTGGGTTTTTTTTTTTTTTTTTTTTTTTTTTTTTTTTTTTTTTTTAAATTTTGTATATAGTAAATTACTAATACACCCTTAGTCACTCACTCACTCACTCTCTCTTATAACCCTCACTCTCTCTCATTACTAATACACCCTCAAATTACTAACTCTTTCTTCCTTGTCTCTCTAACCGCCACCACCACCTACACCATCACCGGCCGCCCCACCGAACACCACCACAGCCCACTGTGACACCACACCGCCACCACCAAAGCCTCCATCGTGACCTCCTTTGCTTGTTTAACCACCACACGTGCCCAAGAAACCATCACCACCACCACTACGCGCCATCACCACCACTCCTTAGACTAGATCCGTGTAGATCCGTGAAGAAAAAGGGAAGAAAAAGGGAAGACCCACCGTATATATATATATATATTTCATTTAAAGATCTTTGATGTCTTCAAATAGATCTAAAGATGGGTTCTTGTTTCTCTTCTTTTTTCCTTTTATTTCGTTGAAACTAGTTTGGGTTTTGGAGTCGGTGGGATGTGGGTTTGGATTTCTTTCAGTTGTGGTTATGGATTTGATCCACGATGGGTTAGTTAGATGGTGTTCGTACATCATTTTTTGGATCTAATTTATTTATTTGAGGTTTTGATTTATGATGTATAAATCTGTTAATTTGGGCAAGTTGTTTTCTTCTATGGAAATTGGTTTTGGTACATTGGACAAAGATCAATGCAATTTTAAAGGCTTGGTACATATGCAATTTTATTGTGTTGTCAGAATGTAACAAACCATTTCAATGTCTGGATGGAGCGTGCTTACATATGTTATCAAAAGTAAGAAAGGTATAAGCTGTTTCATATAACTATATAAGCTTACCCAAAAAACCCCTCAAACAAATGAACATCTTATTTATAATAAATGTCTTTCTTTTGAAGAAAAAAAAGTTGGCAGCAATAAATGGGTGTCGCCGGAATATATTGGTGGTGGTGGTTATCGGAGTTGTTGGTGGTGGCCGGAGTAAGTGGTGGTGGCTGAAGTGGGTATATTAATCAAAATGTACAAGTTTTAAAGCTATAAGTACAAAAGAAAGTGTGAGGTTATATATGTACTTTACATTAATATAAAAAATGTGGGACCTAGTCGCCCAAGAATATACAAGAGTGGTGTCCAGTCGCTCAAGAAATATGTACTATTAAATAATATAAAAAAAACTACTTTTTAACAAAAAGACAAAAAACACAAGTCGCCCAAGAATGTAGGCCCCAGTCGTCGAAGAAATTAGTTGGGTAACTAATACTATGAAAGTACATTGTGGGGACAACCAAAGGGACATGTGTCACAATTATGTAAGAGTTGCCCAAGAATTTTTGGAACAGGGTCGCCCCTGAGGTATTTGAAGAAAACTGAAATTTTTGGGGTGGATAAGGTGAGTGGGGTTGTACTTGTGGGGTGTTTTTGGAATTAGCTCTGACCCATTGGGCAAAACATTCTTTGATGTCTTTATGCATGAGTGCACAACTGCACATTAATTATTTTTTTTGGCAAATTATAAAAAAAAAAAAAAAAGTATTATACTTGCCACTGTTTCATCTTTTGGGTAGCGAATAATTTTTTTTTCATTTTGACGTTAATTTTCTTTCAAATTCATCGTCTTTAGGGTATTTTGCGAAATTTTTGAACATTTTTGCCCCTCTTACCTAATACAAATTTTTTTTCCCGAAGGGCAAAAATGTCACATATTACCCTAAAGACGATGAATTTGAAAGAAAATTACACTCAAAATGAAAAAAAATTGTTCGCTACCCAGATGATGAAACAGCGGCAAGTATAATACTTTTCTTAATAAACTTTTTACAACATATATACCTGAACACATATGTTTAGGAGGAATGCTAGAACCACAAAAAAATATCCACAAAAACATTTACAAAATGAGTTGTCATGATGTGATTGGCTTAATCAAAGAGAAAAGAGAGGGACCATGGCAAAATACACCACTCACATTCTGACAACTCATTTTGTGAATGTTTTTTGGATAATCTTTTGTGGATCTAGCATTTGTCTATGTTTAGTGACATACAGTTTTCAGCCAATAAAAGTGATCCTCGAACCTCGGTCACTAAAATCTTTTACAGTAAGTGATAAAGTCCTAATTTAATTACCCTTTCGACCTACTTACGTTGACTTGGTATATTCTATCCCAAGGTGCACTTGTCGTCTCTCATTATCTCCAGATATGTGCGCGTATATATACACACTTGTCATTCCTTTTTGTTGAACAAATTCAAATTCCATGGAATATAGAAGTAGCAGCTTGGTTCACACTAGTTTCGATCTAAACTCATTTCCTAATTATCTTCCTGCAGTAAGTTCTCTCTAACTAATATATAATACATACTATACCTATGGGTTTTGATCACTTACTTAATTTTTGTATCTTAGAATCAAGAACTTCAAACCATGTTTAATGGCAATGAATCCAACATCATCCCACCTGCTAAACATGAGGTAACCTTCTCAGCTCGTTTTATTAAGCCACGGAAAATCAATCATATCAAAATAGGGCGATGATGGTCAAACAAAATAAACTTTGGGACATAAACTCAAAGAAAGAGTGTACTAAAATCATCGATTTGTTATTTTAGTAAAAATAGTACATATATACACCTAGTTCAAGCATGGGCTCATGTGATTATACGTTACAGATGAGAAAATTATAGAAAAAGTTAAGAATTTAGGTTTTGGAAACTTTTAATAGATCTAAATAAATCTTTGTATGTATATGTGAATACTTTTAGAAACTTGACACATAGTAATTAGAAGTTTTTATTATAAGTACTGTAATTTTTTTGTTAAAAAGTTGGAATTATAGTTTAAACCCTAATAAATTTTTGTGTATCCATGTCACAGGAAGTTGGTGATTTGACTCGAGAATTAAACAGGGTTAACCTAGAGAACGAGAACTTGATGAAGATGGTGAAAGAGATGTACAAGGATTACAATCTTTTGCAAAAGCGTTTATCTGATTACATGATCAAGAACCCCCCACAATTAGCCGATAAGCAAAAGTCCGATACACTCATCAATGAGAACTCCAATAGCAACTCAAGTTATGAAAATACTTGCCAGAATCCCATAAAATATCAACAAACGAGACCCAAGATTTCCAAGGTTTTTGTTCGTGTTGAAGATTCGGATAATAGCCTCGTAAGTCTTTTGTAGTCCATATATGTTCTACGAGTGATGCATCAATTAATTGTTATCATGCTATCAACACATTCTGGTTGTAAATTTATGCATATATTTTATTAACTTATAGGTGGTGAATGATGGATATAAATGGAGGAAATATGGACAAAAGGTCACAAGAGATAACCCTTATCCTAGAGCTTACTTCAAATGCTCCTATGCTCCAACTTGTCCTGTTAAAAAAAAGGTATTTAATCATTCAAATTATCATTGAACTTTCTTCTTTTTTATGAATTAAAGGTATGAAGTTTGGAATTTAGATCACAATAGAACACAATCAGTTAATAACATTAATCTTTTCCAAGTGTGACACAAGGCGGAAAATATAAAAAACTAGATCGATGTACCCCAAAACTTGAAATTCCTAAGACTAGATTTAATACATGAAATCCCAGAATTTACTCACAAAACAATTAAAACAAAATAAAAGAAGTTTTGGAAACCCTAAAGGTAGGGGAAATTGGAGGCCGGCTCAGTAGCGATGTTCAAGGGTTACCTAATTAAAGTGGTGTAGCTCGTTTAATTTTCTTGGCATATATGCAAATCATCGAGATCTCTTTGATGTGACAAATATGGTCATGGTTCAAAAGTTGCATACATTCTTTGTGTCTTATTTCGACATGAATCCATGATATATGTTCATGTTACAAAAATGACTGTCAAGTATTCTGTATGATCATCTGACCATATATACCCAACTTATCTAGCTAATATAATCATATAATGATGCTATGTAATCAATCTTGATTTAGGTTCAAAGAAGTATATATGATAAAACTATAGTGGTGGCAACTTATGAAGGAGAGCACAACCATCAATACCCTTCAAGACACGAGTTAGTCATGAGCCCATGCTTGAACCACATTGTGATCAATGACTCGCCACGCTTAGCCATTCCAACCATCACTCTTGATTTAACAACCCCTATAAAGTCAGGGAGCCATGAAGAAACACAAATGGCATTACAACAGTTTTTGGTAGATCAAATGACATCTTCATTGACGAAAGATTCAAGCTTCAAAGCATCCGTAACATCAGCCATTTCAGGACAAATTGCCAAAAGTTAAATTCAAACAATCATTTGATCTGAAATGAGTGTTATATGATGTAATTTTCTTCTTCTATCGTTGTTGATCAAATGTGTACACCATTACGTGTGTTTAATCGATGAAATTGAACCAGTATCATCATTATTCACGACTTGTATTTTATGTACTGAAACTTGCTATTTGTGTATGCAGAATTGATTGCTCACAATCATATGATATGCTATAAAGAACTTTCCAAATATAGGAACAGTTTTTGGAAATGAAATATACGATATGAAAGTATTAGATAAATAAATTGCAGTAATTGGAACTTGAACAATGTTATCATTTATTGGATAGCAGTACTGATGTTAAAGAATAATAGCATTCTAATTTTGATCTCTCTCTTCTGCAAGGCAAAAAACATGAGTGTTAGAAAGAATCTAGCTGGCCCTAAATTTAATTGGATGAAAATATTCGTGCCAATTCTTTACTATACATATATTATCTGTCCATAGAGAAATGAATTAAGATGAACTATTGGCATGATAAATCCATAAAAGGTCGAATTAATTAGAAGAAGTGTTACATTTTCAGCAATTATGATGCCAACTAGTAACTATATTTCCAAGTTTCACATTAGTTTCAATACAATTCATAAAAAAGGCAAAGATGCAAGCTTATTTGAGTTTCGTAACTAGATTGGCACGACATTTAATTGCACAATTATTTAAATTAATCGCCATTGGTATTTTGTGACATTAGCGCCTTATAGAAGTATCAAACCATTTAGAGGTGACCTAGTGTTAAATGGCCGGCTTGTGACGGTCATCACTAATATATGAGATGTCTTAATTAACTCAATGCATCCTTGATTCAAAACAACCCTTAAGTGACCACATGAATCTTCCCTAATAAAGGAGAGGCATTAATTACTCGGTTTGTATATGCGTGGAGATTCGCCCAAACCTCATGAATCTGTCGGTTAAAAGGTCGGAAAACATAATTAAAAAAAAAAAAAAAAAAAAAAAAAAAAAAAAGGTGTCATATCCTTAATGTAGTAAAAGTTTGAAAGTTTCGATCAAAAGCTTCAAGTTTAGATCCAGCGACATACGCTGCAACTTTTTGAAATCACTCGTTTTAGTCATATATAATAGTCATATATAATCCGAAATCATGAAAGACTTGCAGGATGGTACATGAATTCCATGGCTTATCAAACACGTCATGGAATGTAGGGTTTTAATTATTTGAATCTAATAAAATAGTGGGAAAAAAAGTACGTGGCATCAAATCATTGCATTAACGGTACAAAGGTTTTCATAACTGAACCAAAAATAAAACGGTTATCTAGAATATATGTGGTGAAGACCTAGTCGTCGTTGACTTAACATGCATGATTCTTGAATTTAAGTAAACGGCCAATAATTGACTTACATTTGTCTCGCCTACAACACTATTTCTTGTTTTTCTTAGATTCACATTGCTCCTTCATTATCGTTTTTTCAGATAAATTACATTCTAAACTAGTTTTTAAGCATATCCTAAGTTCACGTGTAACTTAGATTCTTAAAATTAAATAACATTTTTGGGACTGTCACTTTATCATCTCTAAATTTACAACTAGTGACAACTGATATCGTCACTAACCATCCGACTCAGAGTGTATATGAGTTGAGTTGTTCATGAGCTACTCGAGCTCGGCTCACTAAAAACTTGATTAAAGGTCGGACTTAATGAGCTTGATCTCGAGCTCGAGCTTACAGGCCTTGAGGCTCGTTTGATAAGCGAGCTTGAGCTTCAAACATCAAGCTCGATTAAGCTTATGATCCTAATCGAGCTTTGAATATTATAGAGTATAATTAAAGTATAATATATGGTCACTAAATATATGGTCACTAAAATTAGCAACGTCTTACCTTTTTGTGACCAAAAGCGTCTTACCTTTTTTTTTGACCAAACTATAGTCATAAAAATTGGGATCGCCATAAAAAGTCATTATGTGTATAATCCTAGGCGAAGCTATGAAGGGACTAGGGTTTAGGGCTGAGCAAATCCATCCGAAAACCAACCCGAACTGACAAACCAACCGAAACAGGAATTAACCGAACCAAACCGACCTTTTTCGGTTCGGTTTTGTATATTTATTTTGGTTTTTGTCGATTTCGGTTCGATTTGGTTTTTGTTGGTTTTTCGACTCGAAACCCAAAACCGACTCGAACC
Organism: Artemisia argyi; assembly: GCA_030686995.1. Taxonomy (NCBI): domain Eukaryota; kingdom Viridiplantae; phylum Streptophyta; class Magnoliopsida; order Asterales; family Asteraceae; genus Artemisia; species Artemisia argyi. Next base: position 43,462 of record JARVZY010011539.1, read on the forward strand.
GAGTTATTCGGTTCGGTTTCGGTTTTGATATATATTTCTCGGTTTAAGTTTTTTCCTTTTTCGGTTTTCAGGTCGGGTCAGTTTTTGTCGGTTCGAGCCGGGTTTGACCCATGCTCTCCCCTACGCAGGGTTGGTTATGGCCACATTATGAATTTTTATTTTTACATTATACACCCTTATATTAGTGCACAATCTCTCAACCTTGTATTTTTAAATAAGTTATAATTTGACCTTCTCAAGTTTTATTATTTAAACTATGGCCATCCGAGTAATATTGTTCAAGCTCCGCTATTGTGTATAACTCCAAGAGGTGAGTTATTTTATAAACTAAGTTTTTGTTATAAACTGAGGGACAAATCCCCACCATCCATTTAGTTTGATCTAATAGTGGGGATTAACCTAAGATTTAATAAGACAACCTAAGTCAATATTTTTTTCTTGTCCTTTTTGTCTATTTTATTTATTCATATTTTTCCTTTTTTCTTTTATTTATTTATTTATTTATTTATTTTTTCTTTTTTCTAGCTTCACGTTTTTTTTCTTTAATTCATTTTTTTTTTCTTTTTCTTTTTTTTTGCGTTTTTTTTACATTTTTTTTTGTATTTCATACATATTCGTCGTTTTTTTACGTTTTCGTCTGTTTTCTTTCGTTTTCGTTCGTTTTCATACATTTTCGTCCGTTTTCATACGTGTTCGTCTGTTTTCTTACGTTTTCGCTCGTTTTCATACGTTTTAGTCTGTTTTCTTACGATTTCACCCGTTTTCATACCTTTCGTCCATTTTAATACGTTTTTGTCTGTTTTATACGTTTTTGTCCGTTTTTTTACGTTTTCGTCCGTTTTTATACGTTTTCGTATGTTTATATACGTTTTCATCCGTTTTCGTCTATTTTTATACATTTTCATCCATTTTCATACATTTTCATATGTTTTTAGGCCTTTTTGTCCATTTTCGTCCGTTTTTTTATGTTTTTGACTGTTTTCAGGCGTTTTCGTCTACTTTTATACGTTTTCGTTTGTTTTTATACGTCTTCCTTCGTTTTTTTGTCCGTTTTCATACGTTTTCATCCGTTTTATACGATTTTGTCCATTTTTATATGTTTCCATCATTTTTTATACGTTTTTGTCCGTTTACATACGTTTTCGTCCGTTTTCGGATGTTTTCGTCCGTTTTCGGACGTCTTTGTCCGTTTTCAGACGTTTTCATCCATTTTTTTACATCATTGTCCGTTTTCAAACATTTTCGTCCGTTTTCGTACGTATTCGTCCGTTTTCTTATGCTTTCATCTATTTTCATATGTTTTCGTCCATTTCTAAATGTTTTCGGGCATTTTTAGATGTTTTCATACGTTTCTGAATATCGAAAGTATTATTCTTTGATACTCAGAATATCACAAGTGATTTTCAACTAATGTTTTGTAACATGAAAATCACTTGTGATATTCATAAAATCACAAGTAATATTCAGAAAATCACAAGTGATATTGTAAATAACACAAGTGATATTCTAAATATCACACGTGATTTTCAACTAATGATTTATAACATAAAAATCACAAGTGATATTCTAAATATTACAAGTGATTTTCAACTAATGTTTTGTAACATGAACATCACTTGTAATTTTCTAAATATCATTTGCGATATTCTGAATATCACTTGTGATTTTAATGTTACAATGCATTAATTGAATATCACTTGTCATATTTAGAATATCACAAGTGATATTCTGAATATTACAAGTGATATTCTGAATATTACAAGTGATTTTCAACTAATGTTTTGTAACATGAAAATCACAAGTGATATTCTGAATATCACAAGTGATATTCAGAAAATTGCAAGTGATATTCAGAATATTACAAGTGATTTTCAAGTTTTTTTTTTAATTCACGTTTTTTTCACTTTCATACGTTTTCGTTCGTTTTCATACGTTTTTGAATATTACTATTGATATTCAGAATATCACTTGTGATTTTCTGAATATCACTAATAATATTCTGAATATCGCTTGTGATTTTCTGAATATCTATCACTTGTGAATATCACAAGTGATATTCTGAATATCACAGAATATCACTTGTGATATTCTGAAACGTATGAAAACGTCTGAGAATTGCCAAAAACACAGAATATCAATTGTGGTACTCAATATATCACTTGTGAGAAAATCACAAAATATGACATGTGATATTCAGATAATCACTTGTGATATTCCGAATTTCACTTGTGATATTTAGTATATCACTGGGGTGATATTTTGAATATCACAAAATATCACTTGTGATATTCCGAAACGTATGAAAACGTCTGAGAATGGCCAAAGATATTGAAAAACGGACAAAAATGAATGAAAACGACGAGAATATAAGAAAACGGAAGAATATGTATGAAAACGGAAGAAAATATGTGAAAGCATAAAAACACGTATGAAAAAGGAAGAAAACGTATGAAAAATAGGACGAAAACGAAAGAAAACGGATGAAAATAGACGAAAACGCAAGAAAATGGATGAAAACGCAAGAAAACGGATGAATAAGTATGAAACGGAAAAAACACATGAAAGCGTAAAAACACGTCTAAAAACGGATGAAAACGTATGAAAAATGGACGAAAACGGATAAAAACGAATTAAAACGTCTGAAAATGGACGAAAACGTGTATAAACGTATGAAAACGGACAAAAACAAATTAAAACGTCTGAAAACGGACGAAAACGTGTATAAACGTATGAAAACAGACAAAAACGAATTAAAACGTCTGAAAACGGACGAAAACGTGTATAAACGTACGAAAACGGAAGAAAGTGAAAAAAACTTGAATTAAAATAAAAGACGTGAATTTAAAAAAAATACACGTGAATTAAAAAAAAACGTGATTTTTTTTAAAAAAGAAAAAAGAAAAAAGAACAAAAGTGAATTAAAAAAATGTTTATTAAAAAAAAGCTTGAAAAAAGAAAAAAAAAACAACGTGAATAAAAAAGGAAGGACCAAGAAAAAAGAAAAAGAAAAGAAAAATAAATGAAGCAAACCTTGTCTAGAAAACAAAAAAGACAATAAAAAAGACTAAAAAACAAAAAAAAAAAAAATAAATAAAAAGAAAAAGGAAAAAAGAAGTGAATAAAAAGAAAGAGAAACAGATAAGAAAAAAACATGGATTTAGGTTGCTCTTTTTAAATCTTAGGTTAATCCACACCATTATTAGATCAAACTAGATGAATAGTAAAAATTTGTACCTCAGTATGTAACAAAAACTTAGTTCACAAATGAACTTTTCTCAACTGCTATAACTATTTAAGTTTCATAAAATGTTTCGGAAAAGATTGGAACCATAAAATAGAATCATGATCTCTACGATATTAGTTAGTGATAATGAATTACAAGCTGAACTGAGGTTTAAATGTTTAGCATATGTGTCATACGGGTGGAACTAAAGGAAATATCACTGTTCTTGTAGACCTTGGGCCATCTCCTTTTGATTCTTGTAGAACTCGGGTCTTAGTTCTCATCACCTCCAATCTTTTTAACCATGTATGTCCACATCACAATTTGATATCCAATTATAGTAGGGTGCTCTTAGTCTTAGGCTGCTAACCATGGAGTTGAATTTAGCTAGACTTGGAAATTAGGGATTACACATGCAGCAGATTTAGCTAGATTTGTTCGATGGGTTTTGGAATTTTCATTGTTAGTTTTTATTTAAAATTGCGAAAAGTAATACAACATACTATGGAAACTTACTGTGTTTTAAATTAGCCATTCGAAACATACTTAGAGCATTGGGTATGCTCGTGCCGTGGAGAAAAAGTGCTGACGCATTGGGTATGCTCGTGCCGTGGAGAAAAAGTGCTGACACGTCAGGAAAAATCTTCATGGCACCAGAAATCTCACGGCACCATATTCTGGCCGTAACCCTTGCCACCAGAAAATGTGGCGCCGTCGTCTTATTTATTTATTTATTTATTTTATTTTAGCATAAAGTAAAACATACCCAATATTAACTCAAATAAACCTTATTAATTAAAAAAAAAAAAAAAAAACACACATTACAATTTAAAAAAAAAAAATTGCATAAAAAAAAGGATGTATAACTTATACTAGCCTAATGTCCAAAGCCCAAACACACACACACACACACACACACACACAAATGTCCGAAGCCAAAGTCCAATTTTCATATTAAAAAAAAAATAGAAAAAGAAAAAAAATGTGTCTTCATCCTCTTTGTCCGCAAACACACACACAAACGCACATACAAACCCATCGAAAATTCAAAAAAAAAAAAAAAAAAAAAAACCCACCGCACTGGCTGGCCACCACGGCTCAAAGCTCGATGGCGCCACCAGCGTAACCGTGCACCGTCGCATTTTTTGGACTGGAGGGATTGCGCGACTCCACCAGCCAAGCGTATCTCCCGCTCTTACGAGATTTTATTTTTTGCTAATGGGTTTTATCATGTATTTTATATTTAGGAAAACTGGCTCAACAATGTTTCGTTTAATATTAAAAATGAACAAATAAGAAAGGCTTTTTTTTTCTTCGGTTCTTGAATCAATTTCTCAATCTTACCAACAATGGAATTGTTGGAATTTTTCAAACTAATTTTATTTTCCTATATTTTTATTTTCTGATTTCTAATGCCCACTCCTCAAGTTGAAATAAACATTGAAACTAATGTTCATTTCTAAAGTGTTTTTAAGTAAAGAAAAAGAAATTTGAAATAAACATTTTCATAATTTTGAGAAGAACTATTATTTCAAAATCAAGCAAACCGCTTTTGTTTGTCAGTCATATTCTTTTCTTTCTCTACTTAAATAATACTAAAAAACACAAAATTTTTTTATCTCTTCATTTTCTTTTCTTTCTTTCCTTAAGAGAGATACTCCAAAACACAGTGTAAAGAAACTATCACTTATATATATACGATCAAACACGGAAAACCACCATCAAATGTCGAGACTCAAACAACGAGCACTTTAAACAACTACATCGTAACACTATCATAAGGAAACCACCCCCACACACCATTCTTAATTTACGTGCATAGATTAAGCTCATGTGTCTTTAAGGTACAAGTTAAGTTTTAAACATACATTAAGGTTCATTTATTTATTTATTTGTTAGCAAACACTAAGGTTCAAATAACAACAGTTTTATAGTATTGTATTATTGTATATTTGTATGTATTATTTAATTAAGGCTACCCATAATAAGGGGGTCGACCAATCGGTCGATGAGGGTCGGCATCGGTCGTCCTTGTTGCGTCGATGTCGGTCGCTATGGGTCGACTACTGGACCCAGGTCGAGTGTTGTGTTGTGTGTGTTTTAATTTAATTAAAATGTAATATTTTTTGTAGTGTAGGTCGTTTTACTGTGCCTAAAAGATCGATCATATTTTGTAGTAGAGAGAAAGCTGAGGTGGCAGGAAAAATGAGGGTCGCTGAGGGTTACTACGAGTAGCTTAATAAGATTAATTAGAATGTTTATGGTTAGTTTTGTCATACATAATGTCAAGGTCAATCATTATAACATTATGCTCATGAGACTTTTTTTGGCAGGAAGCGGATCGACATGGACAGGGACAAAGGGTTTGTTTAATGGGTTAGAAATAAATGAAAGAAAGATTAAATTTAAGATTTTCGATATAAATTGTTTATAAGTTCAGTTATTATTTTTTTACATATTTTATAAAGTCTGTAGATGTTTTTTGTAAATATATTTAAAAAACCGTATTTAATTTCACAATAAATTAGTATGATAAAATTGTGAATAATATTAGCATAGAAAATATATATTAATAAGGACAAATAAATTGTGTTAGAAGAGAGAAATTGTAGCATAGAGAAGTGTACTTGTGTTACAAAAGAGAAAAACTCTATCTCCGGAGAGAAAACTTAATTAATTTCGTAGTATTTTATAATACTTTGCAATTAATTCACAATATGTCATTTTTTCTTGTTTTTTAAGTTATAAAACGAAAAATCTTCTATTACGAATATACTATGATATTTTGCGAAAGATTTGCGAAAACAAAAAAAACAAAAAAAAAATACAAAAAACAAAAAACAATATTTTTCATTTTGTAAGTTTTTAAGCAAGGTAAAGTTTGACCATTTTATGATGCAGTAAAAAAATATAAAGATAACAAATACAGAAAAATAGTTTTTTCAAGCTTCCATGTTTAGCAGTTAGGGTTATAAGAATAATTCTCTTTTCAATCATTGACACATAGATACCACTAAAAAAAGTAAAAAACTTATATTCTTTTGGTTATATGCCACTCATATACCGATAGGCCAAACATACCGTTCGTGGGTTCATGAGATTTGAGTCGATAAGCTTTAGTTCGATCACTTATATTGCAATGGATGACGGAGGTTTGGTGACACCAAAAGTGTCACTATATTATTTCTCGTTGACCATTTTTAAAAAAGTGTAGGTAAAAAGTTAAAACTTTGAGATTGAGTAACGCTATCTTATGAACAAATTGTTTGTTGCAGAAGGCAAAGTTAACGTTTTATTGACAGAACAAATTGAAGTTACCTAATCGCCACCATATTGAAGTTACCTAATTGCCACCATGGTGATTTTTTCTTTCAACTCCTTCATTCCCTTGTCATCAACTCGATTTTAATCACCAATCCTTTTCTAAACCCTATTTTTAAATCCTTTTTTAATCATCAATCTTTTTTTTTTTTTTTTTTTTTTTTTTTTTTTTTTTTTTTTTTTTTTAATCCTTGGTATTCTTAAATCATTTTCTTTCGCATCAAGCCCTAAAAATTTCTAAACCCTATTTTTGATATCCTTCTCTTTATGTTATGGGGGATAGCGATTGGATCGAGGTCAGGAGGAAAAATCGTGGTTCGGTGTTTAATAGGCTTCAATTTCCTAAAACCAAACCATCCATGATGGATGACTTAGCGAAGATTTCATTATCGGTGTATGTTTCCAATTTTCCATCGCATCTTACTGTGCGTGAACTTTGGAATATTTGCGGTAAAAAGGGGACTCTTGCGGATGTTTTCATTGCCAAGCACAAGAACAAATTGGGCAAATGTTTAGTTTTTGCCGTTTCATCAAAGTTTCAAATTCGGAAAATCTTATCAACTCTTTGAACAATGTTTGGATCAGCAAGCTGCGATTACAAGCAAATTTGGCTAGGTTTGGGCGCAAAGTGGAAGTGAAGTCTTCACATGCTCGACCTAATACTTGTCCTGCTAAGGTCGCTACGGTTCCCAAAGCCTCTCACAACAACAAGGATTCATCTTATGCTACTGTAGCGAAGAAATCTTCTCCCATGAAAGGTACTGATTCACATATTAACCATAATGCTTCCATGATTAATAAACCTACTATTACACTATCAGAAGATACCACCAATGATTTTCCCCTGGCTTTACTTGGTTGCTACAAGGATTTTCGTTCCAATGCGAATACACGTACTATGTGTAGCAACGAGGGCTTTTTGGAAGTTGATTTTAAATACTTGGGTGGTCTCTGGGTTCTATTCAATTTTGCATCCAAGGAGGTGAGGGATAAGTTTTTAAACCATAACGGAGTTCAGTCTTGGTTCTCTATCGTAAAGCTTTGACATGATGATTTTTTGTGGTGGAGGAACGGCCTTATTTGGCTTGAGGTAGAGGGTGTTCCTATTCGCGCATGGAACAATGATGTATTCACTCAAATATGTGGAAAATGGGGGGAAGTCCTCTTTATGGATGATTTTGATTAGTGTAATAGATTTTCCAAACATCTATGTATTAAATCTTCCCATTCCCTCCTTGTATTTGCTTCTATCTTGGTGATTATTAATAATGTCACTTATACTATTCGGGTTAGAGAACTTTGCAGTTGGACGCCTACCTTCACATGTTATGCTCCTGATCATGATGATGCAAGTTCCATAGGAATGTTTGATAAGCAGGAAGATCATATGTTCGAGGAAAATGAGGAAGAATCGCCTGTTGAGTTTAAAGATGATGTTGTTTCATGTGAGGATGTTCATATTCAGGACTCAAAAGTTAAAGTTGATGGTTCTCTTGGTGCGTCTAATGAACCGAATAACCCGCCATCTGATAGTGATCCATTTGAGTTGGGTCCTCTTATTAACAAGAAGCCAAATAAGAGTCCTAATGAATGACAATCCGTTACTCCAAAATTCCCTCCAGGCTTTTCTCCTATTAGTGAAGGGCAGTAAGCTTCGGAGTCTATTCATAACCTTTCTGGTGGGGAATCTTTTAAGCATACAGGCTTCTCTCTTTTACATAGATTGGAGGAAACTATAAAGGTGGGCATAGCTTTAGGTCTCAACATGGAGGGATGTGAAAAAAATCTTGCATCTCTTATTGCTGACAAAGGAGGACTTGTTGTGAATAAATGAATTGCCTCTCAATTAATGTTCAAGGTCTCGGTGACCTTAATAAGCGGAAGTGGATCCGTGAATTATGTCATACGCATATGATTAATTTTCTCGCTATTCAGGAGTCTAAAATGTCTAACGTCGATCTTTGGATTCTTCCTCAGCCCGGGGAATGTCAGGTGGTACAATTTGCCTTTGAAACAATTTGGTTTTCACTTGATCTAATATTACCTGTAATGATAACTATGTTATTGTCGATGGTTTTTGGATCCCGGGTAACGTCAACATCATATGGATTAATATCTATGCTCCCCAAGATTTACATAGCAAATTAACTCTTTGGTCTTCTTTGTTGGATCTGACTACTTCTTGGGATGGCATTACAGTTTTGATGGGAGATTTTAATGAAGTTCGTGACGCTGGTGAAAGATTCGGTTCGGTTTTCAATGACCGGCGAGCTAACCTTTTTAATGAATTCATAAATGAAGCTTCTATTATTGATATTCCGCTTGGAGGTTATACTTATACTTGGACTGATAAGTGGGGGTCAAAGATGAGTAAGCTTGATCGGTTTTTGGTTGCTGAAAATCTCTTTGAGTTTTTTCCTCATGCATCAGGGATTGTTTTGGAAAAAGGTACTCCGGATCATAGGCCTATTCTTTTCAAGGAATCTCAAGTCGATTATGGACCGACCCTTTTTCGGTTTTTTCATTCATGGTTGGAGATGGAAGGCTTCCATGATCTTGCCACTTACACTTGAAATAATGATGGTATCATCAATGTAAACGGCTTGGTCTTGTTTAAGAAAAAATTACATAACCTCAAAGAAACTCATTTGGGATTGGGTGGGCTCAAAGAAATCTGCTTCTTATGCTTTGAAAAAAGATCATCTAAAATGGCTTTCTATTGTGGATGAAAAAATTGATTCTGGTTTTGCTTGTGATGAGGATAGTAAAATCCGTAGAGATTCTATTACTTTCTTGGGAGATCTTGATCGTCTGGAGAACAAGGATTTAGTTCAAAAAGCCAAGGTGAAGTGGGCTCTTGAGGGTTACGAAAACACGAGTTTCTTTCATGGTTCATTAAATAATAAGAGGCGTCAATTGGCTATTAGAGGCATTTTGAAGAATGGAGAATGGATTGAGGAACCTGGTGTTGTCATGGCTGAATTCCTTGACCATTTTAGGAATCAATTTCAGCAGCCCACATGTACTCCCCCTTCTTTGGATGCCGACTTGTTCAATCCCTTCTCTCATAGCCAACGCGATATCTTAGAATGACCCTTCACTTGGGATGAAATTAAAAAAGGTGTTTAGGATTGTGGTTGTAATCAAGCGCCGGGTCCTGATGGTTTTACTTTTAAATTCTTCACTTCTTTTTGGGATCTTATAGCAGACGACGTGGACAGGTTTGTTCAGGAGTTCTTTCGCTCTAATTTCTTTCCAAAAGGTTGTAACTCCTCTTTTATCGCTCTAATTCCAAAAGTTTCCAATGCTAAATTGGTTTCTGATTTCCGTCCTGTTAATACAAATATCATCTAAAAAATGTTATTTATATTTTACGATCTTTGCTAATATTTTGTTGTTGACAAAGTATAAACTTTATTTTCTAGCAAAGTATAACTATAATATAAGTCTCATATATTAAAACTTTATTTCTAAGTAAACATCACATTCGCTACATGATTCATTGTTCATCTAACAATGTTGATAGCATATTAAGTGTCAAAATATATTTAGTAAGTTTTACTAAATATTGTGTCCTATTGAGTTATATGTCTTCAAACATCTTTAGTAACTCAATCACTTAATCCATATTGCTACAAGAATACTTTTACAAGTTTACTTTCTTATTTGTGAAAGTCTAAAATTAGAAATATACATCTACATCATGCATTGCATCATACATGTCTTGTCATAGCTCTTTATAAATCTTTCTTATAAGATCTCATGCATATTTGGAAAGATTCTTACTCAACATAGTTGACTTAAAGGATCATGAATAGACTTGTCATAAATATGGAAAGATTTCTTGGAAGGAATTCTGTCAGCACTGGCGGAACCCTGAGAATACAAGGGCGGAACCCTTGAATTGGTTCTGCCTGATCCGTGGCCTAGCTGTTTGGTTCTCCTATAAATAGCAAGCCACATCCAAGAAATCTTTCATCACTTTTAGCTATATTACACACATACACTGTCATCTCTATTACTTAACTCAGTTGCAACTCACTTGTGTGATTCTCTTGTGTAGCAAAGAAGTCATCAAGTTCATCCGAAAAGACTACAAGCTTCAACACAACATTGCAAGTCTTGGTAGCTTTGCATTGTGTAAACTCATATAGTTTATACACCATTTGTTTGTATATTGTCTATAGTAATCGGTTAGTATTTTAGTACTCAAAATACACAGACTATCGGGAGTGGTTGTACCATTGTAAAAGAACTCGACATCTTACTTAGTGTCGGAAATATTGTATATGCAACGACAGGAGTGGTTGTACCTTTGTAAAAGAACTCGGTATTTAGCTTTGTACCGGATAAAGTGTAAGCGACGATTGTAAGGTTTTCTCCGCCGAGAAGGGAGCTTGTTGACTAGTGGAGGATACTCTCGAGTTGGATACTCGGGCCGTGGAGTAGGGCAAGGAAAAAGAGTCCTTGTAGCCGAACCACAATAAACACTTGTGTTGATGTTTGATCGTTTCTTACTTTACTCTTTTTCATTACTTGTTGTTTATTAGTTTTGATTGTTGGTTACACATTGATGTGTGCGATATGTCCGTGTAGCATAGGTTAATTTTACATAATCAAGTTTTAAATTTATATTTAGCTGACTTATTACTAACACACATACTTAACGAGCAGTGTACCCGATCAATATGTATATAGTGGTAAGTAGAGTGTTGAACACTAAGAATGAAACATAATATCTAGTTGATTTATCAGTATTTTAATCTCTAAGTTAGTTTTACAATCTAATCTAATAAAAAGGGGGTTAGCCTGAGAGACTAGCACGAATTTGAATTAAACAGTAAAGTAAAACTAATGAGAATAAATCAATGAAGAGTAATCACGTACACAGATAGATAATAGAGACACTAAGAAGACCTGCCATATGGTTTAATTAGCTTGTCACATGTTTTATTGCTAGTTTTATATGATGAGTATCGTAATCTAATCTGTCTCGTTGGATCCTAAATATCGGCGAGTAAACTCTTAATGATTACTTATGTTTATCCTACCTTCTAGACGCTAGATAAGTAGGCGAAGAACAGGTATGGTAGCCCAGAAGACTCAACTAAATACAGAGGTTGCATAAATAGAAGTCACCGAAAAAACATCATATAAACTTTAATCTATGGGAATGCAATTTTAAGGGGAGCAGTATGGTGGCCATAAGCCCATTAATCCTGATGTATTAAAGATTACTAATACAATAAAACAAAAATACTTAATGAATTATACACATGCAGGACCTTCTTACGGCTAAAAGATCTCTGTTTAGGGCGTGTCTTGTGATGCTTCTTCGACTGAATTCGTCTACTTAGGGTTTTGTTGCAGCTCAAATTCCTATCTGTCTTGGGATATTTATAGCTTCTGTCTGAGGGATCGATGCGGCGCATCTTTGATGTGCGTTTTATTAGTGCAAGTTTTAAAAATTATAAACACGATTTATCCGATTATTTATTTAGCACATACGAGCAAGTATACTCGTCCGATGTAGTAAAGGTGGGTAAGTCGAGGTTGTCCCAAGGGATTTGATAGTTTTAGTAATAAGAAAAACGTTTGTTAAATAAGGGTTGTCAATCCAAATTTATGTAAATATCAATTTAAAAGAAACTCAATAAGAACTAAGCATATACTTGTGTATAATTCCTTGATTGGTAATTAGGAGTATCATGACAATTTAAGTATAAAGTTTGGTGTAAAACTTGTTATGATGCGCAACTAAAAATGAGTAGTTATACAATCTATGATGTATGTCCTGTTTTAACTACCACTAAGAATTCTATCACCTAAATGACTCCTTTCGGACATATCAAATGAGTATGACAATTCTATAATCACATAGTTGTTTTGAAAATCAATTCTTTTCTTATGAATTCTTACGAATCCTTTCGGTCCTTTTTCGTGATGAAATCTTCTCAAATCCATTTTAACAAGTAAATAAGATGGGTGTCAAGCATCATATTCCATACTAATTCGTGCACTAATGTTTTGGAATAAAAACAAGTTGAAACTCCTTTCGGACCTATTTTTCCAAAGATTGTTTTTACCAACAAATTAAGCAAGATTAGATGTTACTTCAACAAACTCATAAAATAGATATGTTTTCATGCATCACCTTTTTCATAAAAGAATACTCTGTAACCAATCACATCATACACACAAGTATATCACAAATTACTCCATAACAATCATATTAAAACACAAGTAAATAAGAAAACTTTCATTAAACTCAAAGTAACAATTGTTCATTATAAGTATCAAGGTGTACCTAGCTTGAGAATTACAATGAATAAACTTGTGGAACTATAGCAACCACACTCCTCCAATTGTTCACTAACGTAAGTAAACAACTCCAAACTCGAACCAAGGCTTGAGACTCGAACTCAACACTTTCTGGACGTTTTTCACAACACTTAGTAAACTTTCAGGCAATATAAGATGAACTAACAATATTTGGTGTAACACTTAGTTAGATATTTGATGGTACATGTAATCTAGACCCTAAGTAGTCATTATATAGCATAATAACACTTATCCTCCCTAGTAAAAACGTCCCTCTTGAGTTATTTAAGCAGAAATGATCAGCCACAAATGATTATGGGGAGTAAATTCGTCCATAAATGCAAGACTTGTAACAGCAGTCACCTCCATCTGATCGGTTTCTCTCCATCCGATCGGATGGCACTCCTTGAGAACACTCCAACCGAATCGGATGCGGGTTGCATCCGATCGGTTGGACACTGTCTAGAAACTATTCTTTTGTCTTTTCTTTGTCGTTTTACGTTGCATGGATTGTCTTTCTTCGTGGCATGACTTTATTTATTAGAACTTGATATTTCCTTGATAAATATGTGTAGAAGACTTGTCTTTATCAACTCCTTTTGTCCATGCGTCATTTCTTTCTTTCTTGATCTTCTTGAAACTCTCCAAATGTGCATGATCACTTCATTTCTTCATATTTTAATCATTTTTACCTGCTTTTGGCTATATTTGCATGCATAAACACTTTTCCACGATTAAGTAACAAATATATACAAATATGACCAATTTCCATGCGTAAAACAAACAATAATGCGACTAAAAACATGTTAATTTTGAGCGTTATCAAATCCCCCACACTTGAGCTTTGCTCGCCCTCGAGCAAGTCTTAATCAAAAGAAAATTGATTTCAATAGCAATAGTGCAAATATCTTACTTGAACTCAAACAAGTAAATAAAGAGCTTGATAACAATTCTACGCACCTTACGAAGATAATTTGAAATTCACTCATCACTCAATATGTGTCATGATTAATAGATCACTCATTGCTCAGTCATGATTTATGTTTCTTGCCATAGGCTTGTACAAGTATCAAAACAATGAAATAATTCATCAAAGAGGTCTTTTATCCGGGTTGTAACGTTTAGGCTAAGGGTAAATAAAACCTTCGTGCAAATATCTTATTTAATAATTACACTAAGTCAAAAAGGTAAGGATAAGGCATGGGAATATTTATGAAATTGGTTTTAAAGAAAAATAAAATCAAAGTCTAAGTCCCATTGTTGCTAATCACAAACAAACCACAAATCCCATAAATGATAATAGTTACAATCTTTCTTCTCTTCGAACTTTCACATGTCGATACATCAATTCACCATAAAAATATTCTTCATACTTAGCACATTGGCTAACAACATATCACATAACTTTCTTTATTCATAATAATATAGCACATTTGCTATAATTATCACCTTATAGTTGCGATGATTATATATATATATATATATATATATATATATATATATATATATATATATATATATATATATATATATACATCTCCCCCACATTTCGCATAAGCATTACCACAAAAATACAAATAAGAAGTTGCGCACATTCATCTTTGTCGGAATGGCACACACAAATAACAAAGTATGTCTAACTCATAAACATCAAAAACAATCCAACATACCAAGCAACTAGCAACCCACCGTTTAAACTTTGACAAGGGTTAGGCTAAGGTTTAAAGTGTAAAATATTTTTGTATTTTTCTGGATTTAACAAAATGAAAAGGATGGCTCAAAGAGTTTAACTAGGGGTATCTAGTGCTAAAGATAAACGCTAACAAATGGGTTCCAAATACGAGGATAACTAACCGATGTGGTTAGCAAAAATTTATTTTGTAAACGGATGGCCATTTGGTTTTATATCCTAAGTTTGCCTCTTATCATATGAATATATCCTTATCATTCGAAAATAATTTAACCGTAATGCATAACAAGTACAAGTTCTAGAATTAACACAACCACCGGCACACTCATAATGAAATATATAAATAGCATGAGAAACACTATTCACATAAAAAAACTAATCCTCACAATTTATAGTAATAAGGGTATAAAATTGTGCTAGCAAATGTTATCAATTCCGAGACGAATTGCTCTTTAAACTTAATTTATTCTCCAAAAATATCATTATTATTTACCATTGAATCAACCTTATTTTAACTAAAATATGAAGGGCGAACTACTTATAGTTACTAAAGTTCACGACTCTAAAAAAAACAAAAATTAAAAAAAAATAAAAATTAAAAATTATACAATTTTTCTAATTTCTTCCCTCCCCCACACTTAAGTTTTGCATTGTCCTCAATGTAATAAAAAAAATGGAAAAATTTAGAAAATACCGGAGTTAAATACGCAATATGTATATTTGATCATAATAAGCAAATGAGTTTATCGACTCCAAACGTTGATCAATTATATGCTTCCGTAACAAAACCCCTACAAGAAAACTGCAAAATATACGAAACAATCAAACAAACACAAACAAAAATATCTAAACGAAATAAGTAGAAAATTAAGTTACGTTATAAATCCTAAAAGAAATAGTTAAAGGTAGTGGAAATAGAAATAATTCGACACATAATTGTTTTTAACACAAACAATAAACCATATGACGATCACTCGTCATCAATAATCCTTGTTGGGATGAACAAACGCGTCCTCGCTCTCATCTTCATCCTCATTATCGTCTTCATCCACCACTCGTCGCTTCTTCTTTCCAACTCTTGATGACGAACCTCCAACATCATAACTCGATCCTCCAGGATTAAAACTTGATCCACCCACATTGACACCTGAACTACTATACTCGGGAAGTCTACCGTATGGAGGGTATGGCTCGGGAAATGGTGAATAACCAGGATAAGGGTAGGGGTATGGTCCAGGATATGGAGAATATGGTAACGGGTATGGTGGAACATTTGGTGGGTTGTAGGGAGGTACCTCATAATTGGCATCTTGTGCCAAGTGTTGGATCATTGGCAGGGAATAATCAAAGTTGTAATTATTCCTCATCATCATTGAATCTTTCCAAACTTCCCTACACTCAATAGCATTCAACTATCGGTTCCAATCACCCCATCCTGAATCAAAACCACTTTGAGTATTCCCCGGAAAACTTCCCATTTGAGGTTTTGATGGTGCCTCCGTATAAGCTCCTGATTGCGCCCTCACACTTGGTTCGGTCCAAGGTCCCAAAGTCTTATTATTCCTATCCAATGCTTTTCCAAAACTAAAAGCATCCCATATCTCACTCTCCATCCTCACTCGACACTTCCTCAACTCATTCTCATTATAGTACCCAAGATTCTAAGCCAAAACGGTCACATAATGACCTCCACAAACATCACTTTGTTTCTTAATTCCCGGTGCTCTCTTAGAAAGATATTCGGCAATAATCCATGCCGCATTCCCATTCTTATCTTCCTCCAATAACTTCATCACCCATAGGTCCGGTTGACTACATTTGTCTTAACTACCGCTCCTATGCAACAATCCCCAAGAAATCAACTTTTGTAACACCTTCATCAACGGATTCCTAATCCTAGAAGAATTCCTCCTAAGACAAGTTGGATCACCAATTCTATTCCAATAAGCATCAACACCCGTGTGTTGATCATGATCTCTAGCCAAGCTCACAAAATGTGGTCCAAACAACCTATGATTAACCTCACTTTCCTTATACAAACCCAGGGCAACTGCAAAATTTGGCAAAGAGAAAGCATGTTCGCGCCCACACAATTTAAACCAAATACAAACATCCCCAAGAACATCATTCACCTTCCTATCAAAGTAAAATGTAGAAAAGAACTCCAAACACCATTCCTTGTAAACATCCTCACGTATACTAAAAGCTCTTTCCCAAGAATAATCTTCAAACCTATCCCCATCAGCGGGATACACATAAATCACAGTCATCATGCTCCTCAATTGATCCTCACATTCATACTCCACAAGCAAATCCCAATCAATCAATCTAGGCTTAGCAATCTTTCTCTCTTGAAGTTTTGAAACTTCGTGCAAAATTCCTTCCGCTAGGACATGTGATATCAAATTTGAAATGCCAATCACCATCTCCTTCTTCTCTTTAGTAAATGCTAGGACCATCGGATCCCCATTCCAAGTTCTTCAATTGGACCGGTAAAGATCCAAGAAAATCTGTCAATTTGTTAAACACAAAAATATTTTTAAATGGGTTAAAGAAAGCCTCCTGATGAGTGTGTAAATACTCATCATTTCTGTTACATTTAAACTGCAAAAACATATGAAAATACACAGGAATGCCTTAAAATACATAAAATATCCCTGGATTGTGTTTTTATGCAAAAGGATTGAAAACTGATGAAAAACAAAATATTTCACATAATTTACAGTTTCAGTCCCTGAACTTTGAAAAATTGGCAAAACTAGTCCCTGGTAAATCAAAACATAAAAAATATCATCAAAGGTCCTTAGGGATTCATAAGTTGTCAAGTATAGTCCTTTAAAGTTAAAAATTGCAAAATGACAACTTTAGTCCCTCAAGTTTCAAAAAATGTCAAATATAGTCCTTAAGGTTTTGAAAATGGAAAAATATTAAAAGTAAACCTTGCACTATTCTTAAATGGTATAATTGGTCCTTATGATAACTTATGGAGAAATTACAATTTCACCCCTCAACTTTGGAAAAATTACATAAATGGTCCCCGGGTGTTTCAAATTGTAATAAAATGCAAAATAGTCCTTTGGTTTATCTAACTTAACATTATTGGTCTTATGATAACTAATATTATTTGGCAGGTTTAGTCCTTGAATATTTCAGGAATTACAAATCTAGTCCTTGGGCTTTTTACCACTTAAACCAAACCGGACCCTTTAAATTAAACCCAAAAACCAATAATCCAAGTCCAAACCTTAAACAAATACCCCAGCCCACCCCTTCCAAGCCCAATCCACATTCCAAGCCCACCCTTTTTAATATTACCAGGTTTGACCCTGGTCAACCCCCGCCAAAACCACCTCCACTGTACACCCGTCTCCCCCATCCCTGCAACGCCAAAACCAGGTGGTTTTGCACCACCACCTCATCACCCCAGCTGTCAACCCACTCCCTTCCACCTCCACAAACTCCCAAAAATCTTTAATTACAAAATTTTGGCCCCAAGTTACCTACACGACTTTTGGCGTCAAAATTGATCCAACGATCAATTTTGCTCATAAGTGATCCAATGGCCCTAAAAGTTGATGGGATTTGTTCAGACACATGTGGGGAGCCCAAAAAGTCTATAAAGTTTAAGGGAGATGCAGTGTACAATGTATCTAGTTTAATTTTTTAATCAATGTATGTCGATTAGTTAATCTCTTAATTTCCTTTGTATCTTTAAGCTTTTCAAGTGGTATTTCTTGAACTTCAGTGTATCTTAAACCTTTGGCAATAATAAATTTCAAGTTTTCTTTATGATTCTCAGTATATGCAATTTCCTTTTATATCAAAAATCTCAAATAGCTTGATTGTTGTTTCTAGCTGTTATTCTGGACTCATTTAGCTCATATAAGCTCCAAGAAAGCTTCTGAAGGCTTTTAGTAACTTTAAAAGTGAGTGTAGTAATTAAACTTAAAAATTCAAAGAAAATCAAGAAAATAGAAAATAAATAAAAATTTAGTGAAGTGATGAAGAAAGCAAGGAGCAGGGTTGATTTTGGATTGCCCTTGGGTTAATGGTTCTGTGGAGAACCTATAAGAATGATACTTGGCTCTTGATTTCAAGATTTCAGCTTGGTGCTCATTTATTTCACACCTCGTTGGGATTTAACGATCCGGGGAAACACTAAACTCCACGGAGTATTGGCCTAAGCTGTTTGACTTGTTGACCATTACTTGGTTGATATTATCTGACCGTTTCACACCAATCAAAATTTGGCGCCGCTGCCGGGGAGGTGTGCTGCGTATTATGACTTTTTGAAGTATCTGTGAGTTTGAATTATCACACTTTGTTATATATCATCTTTTTATCTATATTTCTTTTCTATTTTTAAATTTCCCGTCACTCTAAGTATTCTTAGAGTCGTCTCTAGTGCATGCGCACTCGTTCTTCTAGGTCAACAAGCCTTTTCCGTGAGCTTGTCAGAATTCCTCGAAGACGTCGTAGACGTTCTGCCCCAACAGCTGTATCTGAGATACGTGCTGTTTCCCCAAACAAAGTTATCATGGCGGAAGACCGTCCGATGACTGAGCTTCTCCAAGCACCCATTGAGGGTTACGGAGACGCTATTGTTGTCCCAGCCATTGTGGCTGAATACTTTGAGCTCAAAACCGGGTTACTAAATCTAGTAACCTCAAGCCAATTTTATGGTTTTGAGAGGGATGATCCTCATGCTCATATTTGATGGTTTAATAAAATTACCTCTACCATCAAATACAAGAACGTCCCTTCCGAAGCAGTCAAACTTCTTCTATTCCCATTTTCTCTTGAGGGGGCAGCCCGGATTTGGCTGGAAAAACAACCTCCTCGTTCAATAACATCATGGGAGGATTTAGTTACCAAATTTGTAAACGAATTTTTTCCCCCGTCCAGAACGACAAGTCTTAAAAATGAAATCATCAAATTTACTCAAAGGTTTGATGAATCATTTGGTGACGCATGGGATCGTTTCAAAGAATTGCTTCGTCGATGTCCTCATCATGGTTTCACTGAATTAATGCAAATTGACACGTTTTATAATGGTGTGAGTCAATCTGACCAAGATTCTCTCAGTGCCTCCGCGGGAGGTAATTTTTTGAGTAAAACCACTAAAGAAGCTTTAGAAATCATTGAAAATAAGTCCAAGGTCTGCACTACACGCACAAAGCCATATAACTCCCAAGTGAGTGCTGGTCCTTCTACTTCATCACCCGTGAGTACTTCTAGCACCGATGCTAAGATAGACAAACTCACGGACGCCATTTAAGCTTTGTTTCTCTCAAACCAGAAGAAAGTCACTTTCACACAAAACCCTTCACATGCTGAAGTAAAAAAGGTGGAAGTTTGTGTCACTTGTGGTGGCCCACATGCTTACTACAATTGTACTGCCACCGATGGTAGTCCTTTTGAAGCCAATGCCTTAGCCGGTACTACAAATCAGGGAGGTAATCAATACCGTCCTCAAATGGAACCAAGTTACCGTGCTAACACACATATGGGACCACCCGGGTTTAACCCAAACCCAAATTTGCAAAATCGAAACCAGAACCAACCTCGAATGAACCAAGGTTATCAAAACCAAGGGAATTTCAATCCTGGACAGAATCAAGGTTTCCACAATCAAGGAAACTTTAACAGAAACAATTTCAACCCCGGAAATCATTTTCAGGGAAATGGTAATCCAAATCAGGGAAATTTTCAGCCACAACAAGGTTATAATCAAAATAACCGTGTCCAAAATTTCCCCAACCAAACACAAGCCATTCTCCCAGCTCCACAATCATCATCTGATGAGTTGTTGAAGCAGTTCATGAAAACTCAAGAAGAGACAAACAGGTTGTTGGTCAGCCAGATTTCTGAAATCAAGAAATCTTTAAATGAACAACCCTCGGGCTCTGGAAAACTTCCGAGCAACACGATCGCAAACCCGAGGAGCGATGCAAAGGCGATCACGACCAGGAGCGGAGTTTCATATGATGGACCTACTGTTTCCACTACCCCTTCTTCTCCTTCTCCCAAGGTAGTGGAAAATAAAGCCGAGGTAAATAAGGACGAAGTACTTCCTACTCATAATGGGGGTACCCAAGACGTCCCACCTCATGTTGTCCCGAAACCCAAACCAAAACCTAGAGTTGTTTTTGAACCCAATGATATCCCAGTTGAAACACCAAAGTCCAAACCTTCTACCCCCTCTATTCCTTACCCCTCACGCTTAAGTGAGCAAAAGCTCCGTGAAAAAGCTAGTCACCAGATGGATAAATTCTTTCAAATCTTCCAAGATTTGCATTTTGACATTAGCTTTGCGGATGCTATTATTCTGATGCCCAAATTTGCATCAACAATCAAACACTTGTTAAGCAACAAGGAGAAACTGTTTGAAATGGCAAAGACTCCCTTGAATGAGAACTGCTCAACAGTTCTTTTAAAGAAGCTTCCCGAGAAGCTGGGAGATCCTGGAAAATTTCTAATACCATGTGTATTTCCGAGAATGGTTGATTGCTATGCCTTGGCCGATCTTGGTGCAAGCATCAACCTAATGCCATATTCAGTTTGGAAGAAACTTTCTCTTCCTGATCTTACTCCTACCTGCATGACTTTAGAGCTTGCAGACCGATCGATATTTCGTCCTCTCGGCATTGCCGAGGATGTATTTGTGAAGGTAGGAGAGTTCCATCTCCCCGCTGACTTTGTAGTGGTTGATTTCGATGCTGATCAAAGGGTCCCTCTCATTGTTGGGAGGGGTTTCCTTAGAACGGGCCGTGCTCTTAGCGATGTATTTGAGCAAGAAATCACTCTGCTTGTGGGTAATGAAGCTGTTACATTTAACCTCGATCAAACCTCGAGGTACTCCTCCAATTATGATTCTGAAGCAGTTAATCAAATAGATATCATAGACATTGCTTCAGAGGAGTATTCTCAAGAGTTTCTTGGTTATTCTCATAATTCTGTGAGTGGGGATTTCACTCCATCATCTGAACCTATCATTTCTGACTCTTCCCGTTCCCTCACTCTGTTTGAGGGAAGTGATTTCCTTTTGGAAGAGGTCGAGGCTTTTCTCAAAAGTGATTCAGTTCCATCGGGAATTGATAACACTGAGATTGATCTGGAGGGAGATATTCTTCTCCTTGAGAGATTGCTAAATCAAGACAATTCTCCTCCACTCCCTGCCGTACAACTTCATAATCAGGAAATCAAATATGTTGAGGAAACTGATGATTTTCCTGAGGTCGAACTCAAGGACTTACCTCCTCATCTTGAATACGCATTCCTGGAGGGTGATGATAAATTACCCGTCATTATTGCTAAAGGTTTAAGTGATGAGGAGAAGATTGCTCTCATAAAGGTCCTGAAGTCACACAAGCAAGCAATTGCTTGGAAACTCTCCGATATTAAGGGTATTAACCCAGATTTTTGTACACACAAAATCTTGATGGAGGATGACTTCAAGCCTGCAGTGCAACATCAAAGAAGGGTGAATCCAAAAATTCATGATGTGATTAAACAAGAGGTTCTTAAACTTCTTGATGCAGGATTGATTTACCCCATCCCTGACAGTCCATGGGTTAGTCCCATTCATTGCGTCCCAAAAAAGGGTGGCATTACTGTTGTCACTAATGAGGAAAATGAGTTGATTTCAACTCGGCTGGTTACCGGATGGCATGTTTGCATTGACTATCGTAAGTTAAATGACGCCACCCGCAAAGACCACTTTCCGCTGCCCTTTATGGACCAGATGCTTGAGAGATTAGCGGGAAATGAGTACTATTGTTTCCTTGATGGTTTCTCAGGATACTTTCAAATCCCCATTGATCCATCGGATCAAGAAAAGACTACCTTTACATGCCCTTATGGAACCTTTGCATATAAACGTATGCCTTTTGGCTTATGTAATGCTCCAGGTACGTTCCAGAGGTGCATGATGGCCATATTTACCGACATGATCGGTAAAACCATGGAGGTCTTTATGGATGACTTCTCGGTCATTGGGGATTCATTCCAAACATGTCTCACCAATTTAGAAAAAATGTTGAAAAGGTGTGAAGACACCAATCTATGTCTAAATTGGGAAAAAAGTCACTTTATGGTCAAAGAGGGCATTGTCCTCGGCCATAAGATTTCCAAGAATGGGATTGAGGTTGACAGAGCTAAGGTTGATGTCATTGCTAAACTGCCTCACCCTACTACCGTCAAAGGTATTAGGAGTTTCTTGGGTCATGCCGGTTTCTATCGTCGATTCATACAAGATTTTTCTAAAATCTCACGGCCTATGACTCATCTCCTTGAAAAGGATACTCCTTTTATCTTCTCACCAGAGTGCATCGAAGCTTTTGAAACATTAAAGAAAAAGCTTACGGAGGCACCCATTCTTGTTGCCCCCGACTGGGATTTACCCTTTGAGCTTATGTGCGATGCAAGTGATTTTGCTATCGGTGCAGTCTTGGGGCAACGCAAAACGAAACACTTTCAGCCTATCCACTACGCAAGTAAAACTATGAACGAAGCTCAAACTCATTACACCACTACAGAAAAAGAATTATTAGCTGTGGTGTATGCTTTTGAGAAATTTCGGACATACTTAATCTTGACTAAAAGCGTAGTGTATACGGATCACTCGGCTCTAAAATATCTATTTGCAAAACAAGATGCAAAGCCGAGATTGCTCCGTTGGGTTCTCCTCCTCCAGGAATTTGATATCATTATTCGTGATAAAAAAGGAGCTGAGAACCTGGCTGCTGATCATTTGTCCCGATTAGAGAACCCTCATCAAGATGTGTATGAGAAAAAGGAAATAAATGAAACATTTCCTCTCAAAACACTCAATGCGGTTGCTTTTCGTGGAGATTCTACTACCCCGTGGTTTGCCGACTTCGCAAATTACCATGCGAGTAACTTTGTTGTGAAAGGGATGTCAACCCAACAGAAGAATAAATTCTTTAAGGATGTTAAACATTACTTCTGGGATGACCCCTACTTATTCAAAATCTGTGCGGATCAAGTCATCCGACGGTGTGTATATGGACAGGAAGCCACTGAAATTCTCAAGGCTTGCCATGCTGGACCCACTGGGGGACATCATAATCCCAATTACACCGCCAAAAAGGTGTTTGATTCTGGATTCTTTTGGCCCACAATTTATAAAGATGCCCAGGATCTCATTAAAACCTGTGACGCTTGTCAACGTCATGGAAACATTTCACAAAGAAATGAGATGTCACAAAATGCTATTCAAGTATGTGAGATATATGATATCTGGGGCATTGACTTTATGGGGCCATTTCCATCATCTAGAGGAAACAAGTACATACTTGTGGCTGTTGATTATTTATCAAAGTGGGTTGAAGCGAAGGCTTTACCCACAAATGATGCCCGAGTTGTAGTAAAATTCCTGAAATCTCTTTTTGCCCGTTTTGGAACTCCACGTGGTATCATAAGTGATCGTGGTACGCATTTCTGCAATGATAAATTTGACAAAGTCATGCAAAAGTATGGTGTAACCCACCGTCTTTCTATCGCGTATCACCCACAAACAAGTGGGCAAGTGGAGGTTTCAAACCGTGGTATCAAAAGGATACTTGAGAGGACTGTTGGTGAAAACTGTGCTGCCTGGTCGGATAAATTAGATGACGCACTATGGGCCTTTCGTACAGCTTATAAAACACCCATTGGGTGTACACCTTACAAGCTTGTGTACGGAAAGACATGTCATCTGCCAATGGAACTTGAGCACAAAGCCTACTGGGCATTGAAACATGCCAACTTTGACCTCAAAACTGCGGGTGATCACAGAAAAGTTCAAATGAATGAATTAAATGAACTACGTGATCAGGCTTACGAGAACCCTTTAATCTATAAAGAAAAAACAAAGAGAATTCATGACTCAAAAATAAAGAACCGCGTTTTTAACGTTGGTGATCGAGTACTTCTCTTTAATTCTAGATTAAAGATCTTCTCGGGTAAATTAAAAACCCGTTGGACTGGTCCATTCACTATCACTAAGGTTTATCCATATGGTACCATTGAGTTATCTCAAAATGACGGTCCATGTTTTAAAGTGAATGGCCATCGTGTGAAACACTACTTTGGAGAGGACATACCAAATATGGTTGTCCCGGATCTCCAAACTTTCCCCAAGGACAATTAAATTCGGGGTCGAGTCAAGCTAGCGACTCGGTTAACAAAAACAGTAGCTTCCTCATGGACAATTCAATTCGAGGTCGAGTCAAGCTAGCGACTCGGTAATTAAAAACAGTAGCAATATGGGTTTTCACTCATATTTCTGATTTCTTTCTCTTTTCTACCACCCTAGTGTGGGGGAGATGCCCTACATGTTGTATATATGTATATATCTTCAAAAAAAAATGTAAATAGCCTAAAATAAAGGTTATTAATATTTCCTTCTTACGTTCTAAGTATCGGTTTAACACCCGGTGTTTTGAATATTGAGGGCAATATTCATATCTAAGTGTGGGGGGGGGGGGGATTCTCACGAATTCAAACACATGTTCCATCAAGCACCCTCATTTGATCAAAATTTAAAGTTTTTTCACACTTAGAAATGCAATAAATGGTTATCAGTCCGCCATGTCTAACCCACATAAGGATTGGCTAATCCAGGAGCAAACGGCTCTTGGTAAAGATATCTCAAAACCGTTGATGGCTTGCAATTTTCCAAAAATTGTATGGTACCTCAACTCGCCATATCCTAAAAAGCGAATGAGTTGGCTAGCCCGCAAGATTATGGCTTGTGGTAAAGGCAGTGGAAAATCCATAATTGGTAATCAGCTCACCAAGATGTTGACTATTCCATCAAGAGTTGGCTAGTCCAGAAGCAAACGGCTTTTGGTAAAGACAAAACAAATCCGTTGACAGCTGGTGGTTTGCTAAAAATCACACGGTTATCAGGTGTGCCTCAGTTCTTACATCTGGCTACTCCAGAAGTGATGGCTTTTGGTAAAGAGTAAAAATCCATTAAAATTTTCTCAAAAGATTGCTAGGGACTAGCAATAGTTTAGTGTGGGGGATTGATGAGTGTGTAAATACTCATCATTTCTGTTACATTTAAACTGCAAAAACATATGAAAACACAGAGGAATGCCTTAAAATACATAAAATATCTCTGGATTGTGTTTTTATGCAAAAGGATTGAAAACTGATGAAAAACAAAACATTTCACATAATTTACAGTTTCAGTCCCTGAACTTTGAAGAATTGGCAAAACTAGTCCCTGGTAAATCAAAACATGAAAAATATCATCAAAGGTCCTTAGGGATTCATAAGTTGTCAAGTATAGTCCTTTAAAGTTAAAAATTGCAAAATGACAACTTTAGTCCCTCAAGTTTCAAAAAATGTCAAATATAGTCCTTAAGGTTTTGAAAATGGAAAAATATTAAAAGTAAACCTTGCACTATTCTTAAATGGCATAATTGGTCCTTATGATAACTTATGGAGAAATTACAATTTCACCCCTCAACTTTGGAAAAATTACATAAATGGTCCTCGGGTGTTTTAAATTGTAATAAAATGCAAAATAGTCCTTTGGTTTATCTAACTTAACATTATTGGTCCTTGTGATAACTAATATTATTTGGCAGGTTTAGTCCTTGAATATTTCAGGAATTACAAATCTAGTCCTTGGGCTTTTTACCACTTAAACCAAACCGGACCCTTTAAATTAAACCCAAAAACCAATAATCCAAATCCAAACCTTAAACAAATACCCCAGCCCACCCCTTCCAAGCCCAATCCACATTCCAAGCCCACCCTTTTTAATATTACCAGGTTTGACCCTGGTCAACCCCCGCCAAAACCACCTCCACTGTACACCCGTCTCCCCCATCCCTGCAACGCCAAAACCAGGTGGTTTTGCACCACCACCTCATCACCCCAGCTGTCAACCCACTCCCTTCCACCTCCACAAACTCCCAAAAATCTTTAATTACAAAATTTCGGCCCCAAGTTACCTACACGACTTTTGGCGCCAAAATTGATCCAACGATCAATTTTGCTCATAAGTGATCCAATGGCCATAAAAGTTGATGGGATTTGTTCAGACGCATGTGGGGAGCCCAAAACATCTATAAAGTTGAAGGGAGATGCAGTGTACAATGTATCTAGTTTAATTTTTTAATCAATGTATGTCGATTAGTTAATCTCTTAATTTCCTTTGTATCTTTAAGCTTTTCAAGTGGTATTTCTTGAACTTCAGTGTATCTTAAACCTTTGGCAATAATAAATTTCAAGTTTTCTTTATGATTCTCAGTATATGCAATTTCCTTTTATATCAAAAATCTCAAATAGCTTGATTGTTGTTTCTAGCTGTTATTCTGGACTCATTTAGCTCATATAAGCTCCAAGAAAGCTTCTGAAGGCTTTTAGTAACTTTAAAAGTGAGTGTAGTAATTAAACTTAAAAATTCAAAGAAAATCAAGAAAATAGAAAATAAATAAAAATTTAGTGAAGTGATGAAGAAAGCATGGAGCAGGGTTGATTTTGGATTGCCCTTGGGTTAATGGTTCTGTGGAGAACCTGTAAGACTGATACATGGCTCTTGATTTCAAGATTTCAGCTTGGTGCTCATTTATTTCACGCCTCGTTGGGATTTAATGATCTGGGGAAACACTAAACTCCACGGAGTATTGGCCTAAGCTGTTTGACTTGTTGACCATTACTTGGTTTCTATTATCTGACCGTTTCACACCAATCATCTCCATTGCTAGAGCCCTTTCCATTTCATCCTCAATATCAAAGAAACTAGGTGTGCATGGGCCAAACTTAGGCCTACCATCTTTATCTCTTCCTACTTCAAAGCAACCAAGGTAATCCTCCTCTTGGTCCTCATCATTAACGTCCCCATTACTACCCCCTCTAGGCTTTGGATAGTAAGTGTTCTTAAGAATTCCATCGTCAATTGTCATGGTACCTCTTCCCATATCTATTATCGCTCCAGATGTTCTTAAGAATGATCTACCTAACAACAAAGGTAGTTCCTTATCAACCAAAACATCCAACAAAAGAAAATCCGCCAAGAACGCTTGGTAACCAATTTGAACTCTAACATTCCTTACCTCCCCCATTGCTTTCGCCTTAGAATTATCCGCCATAGTGAGTTTAGAATTGTTAGGTTTAGGGTCTCTTAATCCTAACTTTTGATACAATGGGTAAGGCATAATACTCACACTCGAGCCCGTATCGGCTAATGCATATAAAAGAGTTGTCCCATTAATTTTAACCGGCAAAACAAAATTTTCGGGATCATTCATTTTCTTTGGGAGCCCATTCTCAATTATCCTTCTCTCCTCTACTTCATCAAAACTATTATCTTCCAACTTTAAATTTGCTAACATAACCCCATCTAATTTCTTCCTATAATCCATGTAGTTTCTTAACACTTCAATGACCGGTTTGTTTTCCATCAATTCACTAATTTTTGCTTCAAGATTCTCCAAGATAGCTTGTTTTTGCTCTTTGGTTAAGGGTTTGCTACTTTTTAGTGAATTTGGTGGAGTTTTGGATGATGATGATGATGATGATTTGTTTTCTTTTTCTTTTTGGGTAGAGGGTTGGGTTAATTTGTTCAATGGTGTTTTGTTTCGGTTAACCTTTCCCATCTTACAAATTTCATCCCTTCCTTCCTTTATCTTTTCCATACCTTCACAAACATCAACAAGCATTTCATTCACACCTTTTCCTTCTTCCAAATCACTTATTAATTCGTAACACCCCAAGTGCGAAATCCAATGTACACTTGGTAGTCACAAGAAAATCTCTACCAAAGATAACCTCCGGTTCATCGGCATTAGTATATTCCACAACCAAAAAATAAAATTTGAAAATGTGACCATGAATGTTCACTCTAACTCCTTTCACTTTCTTCCTTCCATAATCTCCATAGTCAAGCCTAACAAAACCAAGCTTGTCAAGTACTTCTTCCGAAATGTAATTGTCTCCATATTCCATGTTCAACTCCGCATGTCACACCTCGCCAAGGCGGAAACGCGAGGGTGTAACTTCATAGATATCATCACAACACCTGGTGTCTATATAGAGAACAACTACATGCACAAAAACAGAGCAAAGTACAAACACAAAGTGTTGTAACAATACCCCAAAACAAAAATCCGAAACAATACATAACTTCAAACATAGATGCTAAACCACTTCCAATGCAACTAAGGTCTCGTCTATCCACATCCTTCTATCTTATCCTTAGAAAGCTCACTTGAAAATGATGCTTAAAATGTCAACATTACGTTGGTGAGATTCATACGTTTAAGACTCAAACACACAAGGCAACCAAAATCACTGTCATTACAAAATATAGTTGGACAAATAATTATAGTTATCATATAAGCTACATATATTACTAGGCAACATCACACATAAGGCAACATCAGGACGGCTCGTGTCCTCCGATCCCACAATGATTACAACAGGACGGCTCGTGTCCTCCGATCCCACAATAATTACAACATCAGGACGGCTCGTGTCCCCCGTTCCCATTAAACACAATTAGGTCGCATGCGCGAGCAACAGGGTAAGCACCATCCCAATTGAACCACACAGTTATCTACAACATATCATTACCGTTCACATATAGCATAAATACGATAACATTAAAAGTCCAAGCTTTTTAACACCATACACATAATCACAGTAATTCAAATCATTTAAGACAAGCATCATTCCCATCCCAAGTTTAAAACAAAGTAAAAATATGGGACTATGAACTCACCTCAAACCTTGCAGCTTCCACAACACAAATCACAAATCTAAACAACACAATTAAATCTACATTACACAAGGTCAAGCTAAAAGCTACAACCCATGTAATATTCATATGATGGATGTATAAGACTCATATGACCCACCATGGATCTCCTAGACACCATACTAACCATTACCATAACCTAACACTTACTAAATCCTTTGCACTCTTAAAACCAGAAAACGCAGAATTTTTGGGTACATTCACCCACATAAAATCACGACAAATAAAGCTTAAAAAATCACACCAAAAATTCACCATGGTCTCTCATAAGCATAGAAGCTAATCCCAGAAGGCCATGGACCAATAACACACACAAATACTCATAAGAAATTCAAACTTGTCAACTACTCAAATTCGGATCTGAACGCACACCAAAAAGTTTTGATTTTAAATAAATACTTCCACAAGTTTTTATCGCGAATCCTTTTCGTGGTAGTCTAATATAACCTAATACTTAACTATTCCAGAAGGCCTAGCCAAAATACCACTTTTACAACCACATGACACCCTCAAACTTTTACCCAAAATCTGTCCCGGTTTGACAGGTTTGACACCTTAACAAAGAAAAATCAAAAGACCAACTTTCCGACCTTAAAATCGATTGTGGCTGGAGTTTTTGGAAAGCTCTTTCATTATACTTCAATTGAGACCTAAAATTCGCGACTTAACTCCTCACCATCTGTTATTTACACTCACATCTTTACAGCCTTACAAATCTGTCAAAACCCTAACTCAATAACTAGCATGTTTTACGCTCAATTCTCTTAACCAATCACCATACTATTATCATTAATTGATCCCAACATGTTTAATAACATTAATTTATAGAAGTTAACACAAACCCTACTCCATCATATAATTATTACATGAATTATATTAATTAATCAAACAATTGAACATGTATTTTAAGAATTTTACCTTGATTCTTGATTATTGCTTCACAATTATAAACCCTATTTTTTTCCCCTTATCTTGCTCCTTGGATCGACTCAAATTACAGAAAAAAACGTTTTAGGGGTGTTTGGTTTGATATTATATTAATTATGGATAATCCTTGGGCCTAAGAGTCATATTTGGACTCAAATTGGGTTTCCTTTTCCCTTGTTTTTCTCTATAATCGATTTTTACATACATATATATATCTTTTTATATTTTTTTTATCAAATTAATTTATTACACTCAAAACCTCATACTTTTCATATTTTATGTATTTCCATATCGAAACCTAACGTATTTCGCGATAAACCTTAATTTTACGATAAACCGAAAAATAATCATTTTCAAAATAAAGTTTCCAAAAATAGAATTTCACACTCTTTTTGAAATATAACTCATAAAAACAAATCCCACGTAACTTACTAACGCTCAAATACTTGAACGAAGACGCGTTACGCAAAAACACAAAAACACCAAAAGCTACACAAGTCATTCCTACACCACAAGGGCGATCAAAATGAACTTTCCCAAATTCCAAACTTTCCAAATCACAATAAAACCATTTACGCAAAGGGATTTAGTGCTAAAACTCACCTATATCACACTTATATCACTTCAAACACCTAAGACACACCAAACAAACGTCAACCGAGTCAAGACTATCAGTCAAACTGACCTGCTAAAACCACGGTTGTTACATCATCCCCCACTTAGGGAAATCGCGTCCCGAGATTTCAACTACTATAGTTACCACTCACAACAGCAAAAGGAAATTTATGGATTTTTAAGCGGATAAATACCACACCATCAAATCACAGAGAAAGAATCGCAAAAATGTGAACCGACTAAATACTCGAATTCACACGATAGAAAAACATTCCGTCACTCCAACGATACACGCAAATAGATACACTCCCTAATCAATAGCACCAATGATCAAAACGACTTCTCACAGGTAGGTACGATACTCTCGAACCAAATGAAAATCCAAATGGTAACCGCAGGGAACACCACATATAATAGATACACACAAAACAAACATTAATTACATCTGATTCCTCACGCTCCCAAGTAAACTCAGGACCACGCTTCGAATCCCACCATACCTTTACCAACGCTATCTCACCACACTTCAAACTCTTAACATCTCGATTCCATAATCTCAATAGGTTTCTCGACAAAATGAAGAGTCTTGTCAACCTTACATTCATCTAATGGCACATGCAGACTAGCATCCGCCAACCACTTCTTTCCATTGGATACGTGAAACGTATCATGCACTCTACTTCACTCCTCAGGCAAACTCAACCAATATGTCTCAAATCCGATCCTTTCCGTAAATCTCAAATGGTTCTACATATCTCGGTGCTAGCTTGCCTTTCTTACTGCAACGCACAACACCGTTCCAAGGAGATACTTTTAACCTCACAATATCACCAACACCAAACTCTAAGGGCTTACGGAAATAACCCGCATAACTCTTTTGGCGATCTCTTGCTGCCTTAAGTCTTTCCCTAACTAGAAAACCTTATTCATAGTCTCTCGTTCTAGTTCAAGACCAATTAGTTGGCGTGTTCCTACCTTTGCCCATAGAACAGGTGACTTACATTACCTTCCATAGAATTTTCACACGACACTTACTCAATACTAGAATGATAATTGTTGATATAGGAGAACTCAGCTAAGGGTAAATGTATACCCCAGCTTCCTCCAAAATCAAACACACCAATGCTCTCAGCTCACCATCCAACGCCAGATTTGTACGTTCACTTAGTCCATTCATTTAAGAACGATAAGTCGTACTCATCTACATACGCGTTCTTAAGACTCCATAACACGTTTACCACTATCGCGAAGTAAGTATTTCATCATGTTTTCTTGATGATCAACGCGACACCCCATGGCTCTTTACCAACTCACCAAGCAAAAAGTCTCGCCTACTCCTCCATACATCTCTTGCAAAGGTAATGATATGTCTTATCCATTCTCGGATGTATCAAATACCTTGCATGATTGATGTCCTTACGCTTCCTCTCAATGAAACCAATAGCTGGTCCGCAAAGTACATTCCTCCATCCTCGTTCCTTTCCATTTACTAGTCTAAACCAAGTAATCATTCTTCTTACATGTTCTCATCCTTGAACCTCTCTCTCTAGGCTGTCAATATCATCCTCTTAACTCTGAACTGAATTATTATAATCATTGCTCACAAACATCCAAGTTTCACTCGTTCACTCCCGCTCAGCGCTCTTACCTCGATGTCTGCCCTTCCTTTACGGTGGCGAATCAGACAATCGTAGTCACTGAGAAATTCCACACCCAACTTCTCTTCAACATATATTAACCTCTTGTCAAATATATGCTAAAGATTCTTATGATCTGGGTAGACCACACTCTTTGCTCCATAAAATATCATCTCCAAGTTCTACTCCCCAACTTTAAATCATGTATCACATAGTTCCTCTCATGGATCTTCCACCTCCGCGATGCCTACGCAATCTATATAAGATAGAAATGAATCGTCAATAGTACCTGCCAACCCTAAGGACAATTGTCTCTCATAGGGTGTCTTAGGTACTTGCCACTCTTCACCACTTTTATCTTACTAATGTCAATGAACACTCGTTATCGTTGACAACCTTCCTGAAGAACGTACATCTTAAAGCTGAACTTCTCACTTGGACACTTGGCAACATCCTCTTCTTCTTCAACGAACAAATTGATAATCGAAACGACAATCTATCCTAAGTAGAAGACGCGAACCATGAAACCGGTCAAACTAAAACGTATATCAACGAACTGAAAAAGAGCATGAATTACCGACTAGCGAGGTAACGAACATTAAAACCAAAGCTAGAAAAACACAATAAGAAATTTTCCCCCAATAAAAATAGACACAGATAAAATGTTCATGAAAACCCATACAAAGAAAATATAAAATACACGTACCCATAAAACATCCACAAGCGTACCTCAACAAAAGAAACACTCGATGAACCAAATACATAACAAGTTTGGTAAATGAGAACCATATACAGTTCTTATTCCCGTACTCGACCTTCCCAAAAATAAATGAACACCGTTTTTCACAAAACATATCTTAAACTTATACATTTTTTTTAATAAAATATATATAAACCTTTTTATGTAAGACATCAACATAACCATTTTTTTTACACTTCATTTTCATCATAAAAATAATAGTTTCCAACAAATGACCTTGAAATACCCAAAACGAATTTTAAAATACCATAAGGACTTTAACACAACCTCTTAATCGAACGCGAAAGACATTGAAGAATTCCGTAATCAAAATAATCCTCAAACGAACTCATACCAGTGAACACTCACGCAAATACATTGCAAACCAAGCGAAGAACGCAAAGACTCATTCGTACAACAATCAAACCAAAATCATAGAAGCCGATACTAACAGGTCACAAAACATGTCACGAAATTTAATTTGTGTGTGTAAATGAGGGATTAAATATCCACACCAATTCGTCACGAACCAACAATACTTGAAGAATAGTATAACATTCATTCTGAGGAATGAATGTATGGAATAACCAAAGAAACGAAACAGTATCCAACAAAAACGAATTCGATTACCCAACACCTATCACGACGTCAAATAGAAAGAATATGGCATCTGTACCATCATGGTACGAATAGGAATGCCACCCAAAGAATTAGGTATACAAACGGAGCGTCTAGCAAACAAATCAACTTAAATACCACAACATAAGTACCCACCGATAATTGAGGTATCAACATATGAAAGGTAGGATGGAATCTCACCACCTACACACCCCAACATATAACGACTGCCCAAACGATTAAGAGAATACTTCTCTAACCATACAGCCATCACCAATCATGATATCACATACCATCTACCACAATATATAACAACAAACATCAATCAATGCAATAATGGTCACAAGTCCACGTGTGAGATACCCTTATAATTATGTTCGCGACCATAGTTATAAGCCTATTCCACACCCATACTTACTTCCAAAACCACACATCTCAATGATAATGCACATATACCACATAGCACCTAATACACCATGCAATCCATGCCATCATACTTGCAAGTCCACTTGTGTTATGACGCATGTATAATTATGTTGGCCACCATAATTATCTATGCCCCCTTTCATAGATGTACTCCCTCCTTTGACAACACATCATGCAAACCATCATGTAAACAAAAACAAAAGACGTCGCAACAATCATCTTACATGGAACAATTTCAACGATCACGTAAACTCTATAATCAAAATTACTTGGATAGGGTCGATCCAATATCCAAGAGTAATCACACTCCAACATGGCTCCAGATGGAAAAAGACAATATACAAATTCCAAAACATAACACAAAACGAAAGACGTCGCATAATGGCTCAACTCCACTCTCGCACTTATCTCCCCACTCAGATCAATTCAACTTACTACTCGCTGTGGACTCTAGATCCGAATCCACACCATTCCATCCGAACTCCCTTTCATCTTTACTCAACCACCCATTCATGTTTCCTACGTGTTGAGGTAGTCGACAACATGCAAAACCGTCTCTATTCTTTTCTTCCAATTCCACATGATTCACAAGCACATACAAATCACGAGGTTTAGACTAAACCACATCTCCCTTCTATGTGAAGTAAGGACACTACCAAGGGTATTTGGTAATGGCTCCATCTCTAGAAGTCATCGTGGTTCCAAACCTCTCCACTTCTTCTCCACCAACATTTCCCATAAACGTCCTCTCCTTGTCCGAACATAGATACATGCTAGCGAGAACTCAGATTCTGCGGTTAATCCGCTTCATCCTACCACCTCTCTCGCATCCGATAGCGACAACGGTTGTCCAACGAAGCATCTTACACGCGGAAGACGATATAATAAAGTCGATATATATAATACTACGTATAGGGAATAGAATAGACGCCCGAAACTCAATAAAATATCTCATAAATATAGGAAAATAGACATATAAAATACTATACTTACACATAGATCCTAAATGCAACTATATGAGGGACTCCTAGGTTATAGTCTAGGTTCAACCACCTACTTCTCTATAACTAAGGCTCTGATACCAATCTGTCACACCTCGCCAAGGCGGAAACGCGAGGGTGTAACTTCATGGATATCATCACAACACCTGGTGTCTATATAGAGAACAACTACATGCACAAAAACAGAGCAAAGTACAAACATAAAGTGTTGTAAAAATACCCCAAAACAAAAATCCGAAACAATACATAACTTCAAACATAGATGCTAAAACCACTTCCAATGCAACTAAAGTCTCGTCTATCCACATCCTTCTATCTTATCCTTAGAAAGCTCACCTGAAAATGATGCTTAAAATGTCAACATTACGTTGGTGAGATTCATAGGTTTAAGACTCAAACACATAAGGCAACCAAAATCACTGTGATTACAAAATATAGCTGGACAAATA
The DNA here is from genome assembly GCA_030686995.1 of Artemisia argyi. Classification (NCBI taxonomy): domain Eukaryota; kingdom Viridiplantae; phylum Streptophyta; class Magnoliopsida; order Asterales; family Asteraceae; genus Artemisia; species Artemisia argyi. Next base: position 79,208 of record JARVZY010011539.1, read on the forward strand.
ATTATAGTTATCATATAAGCTACATATATTACTAGGCAACATCACACATAAGGCAACATCAGGATGGCTCGTGTCCCCCGATCCCACAATGATTACAACAGGACGGCTCGTGTCCTCCGATCCCACAATAATTACAACATCAGGACGGCTCGTGTCCCCCGATCCCATTAAACACAATTAGGTCGCATGCGCGAGCAACAGGGTAAGCACCCTCCCGATTGAACCACACAGTTATCCACAACATATCATTACCGTTCACATATAGCATAAATACGATAACAGTAAAAGTCCAAGCTTTTTAACACCATACACATAATCACAGTAATTCAAATCATTTAAGACAAGCATCATTCCTATCCCAAGTTTAAAACAAAGTAAAAATATGGGACTATGAACTCACCTCAAACCTTGCAGCTTCCACAACACAAATCACAAATCAAAACAACACAATTAAATCCACGTTACACAAGGTCAAGCTAAAAGCTACAACCCATGTAATACTCATATGATGGATGTCTAAGACTCATATGACCCATCATGGATCTCCTAGACACCATACTAACCATTACCATAACCTAACACTCACTAAATCCTTTGCACTATTAAAATCAGAAAACGCATAATTTTTGGGTACATTCACCCACATAAAATCACGACAAATAAAGCTTAAAAACTCACACCAAAAATTCACCATGGTCTCTCATAAGCATAGAAGCTAATCCCAGAAGGCCATGGACCAATAACACACACAAATACTCATAAGAAATTCAAACTTGTCAACTACTCAAATTCGGATCTGAACGCACACCAAAAAGTTTTGATTTTAAATAAATACTTCCACAAGTTTTTATCGCGAATCCTTTTCGTGGTAGTATAATATAACCTAATACTTAACTATTCCAGAAGGCCTAGTCAAAATACCACTTTTACAACCACATGACACCCTCAAACTTTTACCCAAAATCTGTCCCGGTTTGACAGCTTTGACACCTTAACAAAGAAAAATCAAAAGACCAACTTTCCGACCTTAAAATCGATTGTGGCTGGAGTTTTTGGAAAGCTCTTTCATTATACTTCAATTGAGACCTAAAATTCGCGACTTAACTCCTCACCATCTGTTATTTACACTCACATCTTTACAGCCTTACAAATCTGTCAAAACCCTAACTCAATAACTAGCATGTTTTACGCTCAATTCTCTTAACCAATCACCATACTATTATCATTAATTGATCCCAACATGTTTAATAACATTAATTTACAGAAGTTAACACAAACCCTAATCCATCATATAATTATTACATGAATTATATTAATTAATCAAACAATTGAACATTTATTTTAAGAATTTTACCTTGATTCTTGATTATTGCTTCACAATTATAAACCCTAATTTTTTTCCCTTCTCTTGCTCCTTGGATCGACTCAAATTACAGAAAAAAACGTTTTAGGGGTGTTTGGTTTGATATATATATTAATTATGGATAATCCTTGGGCCTAAGAGTCATATTTGAACTCAAATTGGGTTTCCTTTTCCCTTGTTTTTCTCTATAACCGATTTTTACATATATATATATATATATATATATATATATATATATATATATATATATATATATATATATATATATATATATATATATATATATATATATATATATATATATATCTTCTTATATTTTTTTTATTAAATTAATTATTACACTCAAAACCTCATACTTTTCATATTTTATGTATTCCCATATCGAAACCTAACGTCTTTCGCGATAAACCTTAATTTTACAATAAACCGGAAAATAATCATTTTGAAAATAAAGTTTCCAAAAATAGAATTTCACACTCTTTTTGAAATATAACTCATAAAAACAAATCCCACGTAACTTACTAACGCTCAAATACTTGAACGAAGACTCGTTACGCAAAAACACAAAAACACCAAAAACTACACAAGTCATTCCTACACCACAAGGGCGATCAAAATGAACTTTCCCAAATTCTAAACTTTCCAAATCACAATAAAACCATTTACGCAAAGGGATTTAGTGCTAAAACTCACCTATATCACACTTATATCACTTCAAACACCTAAGACACACCAAACAAACGTCAACCGAGTCAAGACTATCAGTCAAACTGACCTGCTAAAACCACGGTTGTTACATCGCATCCCACACTTTAACACCTTCCACCGCACAAGGTGTAGAATACCTCATGTGTGGAGCATAGAATTCCTTAAGTGGTGCTCTTGTGAAAACAACAACTTTCCTTTCCTTCTCCTTCTTTGGGTAACACATTTCATGTGGCAAGTAAGACACATTGTCACCAACAACCTCTTCTCATTCTAAATCTAACTTAGCCTTTTCCAATATGCTTTCCAACTTTTCCAAGGAATCACCGGAATCCTTGAACATATCCTCCAAATCTTTCAAGTACGCCGAAATCTGACTTAAAGTCTCCATTTCAACTTAAGCAATTACTAATTATAACATAACCATCAACAAAAACATCCAAATCATTAGGGTTAGTTGTAAGCAAATAACTCTTAATATGAAATAAGAATAAGTAAATTAACAAACTAAAACACTTAGAATTGAAAATAAACTAGAAAATAAAAATGTTAAAAATTTTACCGTGGCTTCCATCCGTTCGGATGGACATCCATCAGATCGGATGAAATAATTTACCCACCTCCAACCGATCGGTTAGAACCCACAACCGATTCGATTGGAGCTTCTGAAACTAAAAAAAAAAATTATTTTTTTTATAAAAAGACTAAAAACTTGAAAACTTTAAAAGCAACCATTGAATGTCTAATTAACTATGACTAACTGTATTCTAAACATTGTAAAAGCATTAACTCTATTTAAGATTAATCAAAATATTAATAACTAATCATAATAACATCTTAAAACTAATAATTACTAATATTAATCATCTATTCATTAAAATTAATTAACTAAAAACAGAAAACTGAAAATTAAATGAACAAACAAGAACCCTAAAATTTTACCGTGGCCACCAACCGATCGGATGGATATTCATCCGAATCGGTTGGCTAAAACCAAATCTTTTTTTTTTTTTTTTTTTTTTTTTTTTTTTTTTTTTTTTTTTTTTTTACTCTTAAAACTTGAAAATTAACAAATTACAAACAATTTTATTACTAAAAACTAAGAAATTAATCAAATCCCCGGCAGCGGCGCCAAAAACTTGATGTGCATTTTATTAGTGCAAGGTTTAAAATTTATAAACACGATTTATGCGATTATTTATTTAGCACATACGAGCAAGTATACTCGTCCGATGTAGTAAAGGTGGGTAAGTCGAGGTTGTCCCAAGGGATTTGATAGTTTTAGTAATAAGAAAAACGTTTGTTAAATAAGAGTTGTCAATCCAAATTTATGTAAATATCAATTTAAAAGAAACTCAATAAGAACTAAGCATATACTTGTGTATAATTCCTTGATTGGTAATTAGGAGTATCATGACAATTTAAGTATAAAGTTTGGTGTAAAACTTGTTATAATGCGCAACTAAAAATGAGTAGTTATATAATCTACGATGTATGTCATGTTTTAACTACCACTAAGAATTCTATCACCTAAATGACTCCTTTCGGACATATCAAATGAGTATGACATATAATCACATGGTTGTTTTGAAAATCAATTCTTTTCTTATAAATTTCTACGAATCCTTTCGGTCCTTTTTCGTGATGAAATCTTCTCAAATCCATTTTAACAAGTAAATAAGATGGGTGTCAAGCATCATATTCCATACTAATTCATGCACTAATGTTTTGGAATAAAAACAAGTTGAAACTCCTTTCGGACCTATTTTTCCAAAGATTGTTTTTACCAACAAATTAAGCAAGATTAGATGTTACTTCAACAAACTCATAAAATAGATATGTTTTCATGCATCACCTTTTTCATAAAAGAATACTCTGTAACCAATCACATCATATACACAAGTATATCACAAATTACTCCATAACAATCATATTAAAACACAAGTAAATAAGAAAACTTTCATTAAACTCAAAGTAACAATTGTTCATTATAAGTATCAAGGTGTACCTAGCTTGAGAATTACAATGAATAAACTTGTGGAACTATAGCAACCACACTCCTCCAATTGTTCACTAACGTAAGTAAACAACTCCAAACTCGAACCAAGGCTTGAGACTGGAACTCAACACTTTCTGGACGTTTTTCACAACACTTAGTAAACTTTCAGGCAATATAAGATGAACTACCAATATTTGGTGTAACACTTAGTTAGATATTTGATGGTACATGTAATCTAGACCCTAAGTAGTCATTATATAGCATAATAACACTTATCCTCCAAGTAAAAATGTCCCTCTTGAGTTATTTAAGCAGAAATGATCAGCCACAAATGATTATGGGGAGTAAATTCGTCCGTAAATGCAAGACTTGTAACAGCAGTCACCTCCATCCGATCGGTTTCTCTCCATCCGATCGGATGGCACTCCTTGAGAACACTCCAACCGAATCGGATGCGGGTTGCATCCGATTGGTTGGACACTGTCTGGAAACTATTCTTTTGTCTTTTCTTTGTCGTTTTACGTTGCATGCATTGTCTTTCTTCGTGGCATGACTTTATTTATTAGAACTTGATATTTCCTTGATAAATATGTGTAGAAGACTTGTCTTTATCAAATCCTTTTGTCCATGTGTCATTTCTTTCTTTCTTGATCTTCTTGAAACTCTCCAAATGTGCATGATCACTTCATTTCTTCATCTTTTAATCATTTTTACCTGCTTTTGGCTATATTTGCATGCATAAACACTTTTTCACGATTAAGTAACCCTATATATACAAATATGACCAATTTCCATGCGTAAAACAAACAATAATGCGACAAAAAACATGTTAATTTTGAGCGTTATCAAATCCTCCACATTTGAGCTTTGCTCGCCCTCGAGCAAGTCTTAATCAAAAGAAAATTGATTTCAATGGCAATAGTGCAAATATCTTATTTGAACTCAAACAAGTAAATAAAGAGCTTGATAACAATTCTACGTACCTTACGAAGATAATTTGAAATTCACTCATCACTCAATATGTGTCATGATTAATAGATCACTCATTGCTAAGTATCAAAACAATGAAATAATTCATCAAAGAGGTCTTTTATTCGGGTTGTAACGTTTAGGCTAAGGGTAAATAAAACCTTCGTGCAAATACTTATTTAATAATTACACTAAGTCAAAAAGGTAAGGACAAGGCATGGGAATATTTATGAAATTGGTTTTAAAGAAAAATAAAATCAAAGTCTAAGTCCCATTGTTGCTAATCACGAACAAACCACAAATCCCATAAATGATAATAGTTACAATCTTTCTCTTCTTCGAACTTTCACATGTCAATAGATCAATTCACCATAAAAATATTCTTCATACTTAGCACATTGGCTAACAACATATCACATAACTTTCTTTATTCATAATAATATAGGACATTTGCTATAATTGTCACCTTATAGTTGCGATGACTTATATATATATATATATATATATATATATATATATATATATATATATATATATATATATATATATATATATATATATATATATATATATATATATATATATATATATATATATATACATCTCCCCCACACTTCGCATAAGCATTACCACAAAAATACAAATAAGAAGTTGCGCACCTTCATCTTTGTCGGAATGGCACACACAAATAACAAAGTGTGTCTAACTCATAAACATAAAAAACAATCCAACATACCAAGCAACCAGCAACCCACCGTTTAGACTTTGACAAGGGTTAGGCTAAGGTTTAAAGTGTAAAATATTTTTGTATTTTTCTGGAATTAACAAAATGAAAAGGATGGCTCAAAGGGTTTAACTAGGGGTATCTAGCGCTAAAGATAAACGCTAACAAATGGGTTCCAAATACGAGGATAACTAACCGATGTGGTTAGCAAAAATTTGTTTTGTAAACAGATGGCCATTTGGTTTTATATCCTAAGTTTGCCTCTTATCATATGAATATATCCTTATCATTCGAAAATGATTTAACCGTAATGCATAACAAGTACAAGTTCTAGAATTAACACAACCACCGGCACACTCATAATGAAATATATAAATAGCATGAGAAACACTATTCACATAAAAAAAACTAATCCTCATAATTTATAGTAATAAGGGTATAGAATTGTGCTAGCAAATGTTATCAATTCCGAGACGAATTGCTCTTTAAACTTAATTTATTCTCCAAAAATATCATTATTATTTACCATTGAATCAACCTTATTTTAACTAAAATATGAAGGGCGAACTACTTCTAGTTACTAAAGTTCACGACTCTAAAAAAACAAAAATTTAAAAAAATTAAAAATTAAAAATTATACAATTTTTCTATTTTCTTCCCTCCCCCACACTTAAGTTTTGCATTGTCCTCAATGTAATAAAAAAAATGACTTCAAAGTAAAGGAAATGAAAAAATTTAGAAAATACCGGAGTTAAATACGCAATATGCATATTTGATCATAATAAGCAAATGAGTTTATCGACTCCAAACGTTGATCAACTATATGCTTCCGTAACAAAACCCCTGCAAGAAAACTGCAAAATATACGAAACAACCAAACAAACACAAACAAAAATATCTAAACGAAATAAGTAGAAAATTAAGTTATGTTAGAATCGTATTCTTATTTATAAAAAGTGTCGGTCATTAACATATAGTTATAGGTTGCTTTAGAATATCATTATGATGAAGTTTATGTGTATTATTCATGTTTTGTAAAAGTCTAAAGGCCATTAGTGTAATAATGTAAAAGATTAGAGAAGCCCTAGACTATGAGTATAAATACTCTTGTAAACCTCATTTGTGAGGTTGGTTCTTTTAGTGATTCTCTTAGTATTAACAAGGTTATTATTCCACACACTAGAGTTCCCATCCACTCTCTCTCTCTACTTACTTTCTCTCTCTAGGTTTAGGCTTGATTCATATGTGAAATAGGTTGTTCTACGGTCCTACAAGTGGTATCAATCACCTAGGGATAATATAGGTTGTTTTAGGTTTGATTTGGTTGAAAAAAGTTCGTATAAAAGTGAGTTTATGATTCTGGTACTGTTCATCGCCTAGGTTTCGAGTTAGGATTGAATTCTTAGCGAGTTAGGGGTGAATTCTCAGTTCTATCGAGTTAGGTTCACATTTCTATCGAGTTAGATTTCAAGTTCTATCGTGTTAGCTTCTAGTTCTATCGAGTTAAGATTCTGTTCTTTCGAGTTTGAGATAATTTTGGCGAGTTAGCCTTCTTTTCCTAATCGTTTATCGAGTTAGGCTTGTTGTGACTTTAACTAAGGGGAAACTCTGCCCAACTCAAGTCTCTCTACCGAGTTAGGAACTCCATGATCTTACCGAGTTTGACATTAAACTGAACTTATCGAGTTTGGTAACTCACTAGAACTTATCGAGTTTGGAACCTTAATAGAACTTATCGAGTTTGGTAACTTAATTGAACATATCGAGTTAGATAAATTTCAAATACATACCGAGTTTGAACTTTCAAGATATCATACCGAGTTAGTGTTAGACAAGCCTTATCGAGTTAGACAAAAAAAAAAAAAAAAAAAAAAATTATCGAGTTAGACAAGCCTTAGTGTTAGACAAGCCTTGGCGGGAAAATTTAAGTAAAATTTATTTTTCACACGAGACTTAACGTTCAATTTTTACGCGAGATTTAAATTTTGGTATAACGTTGAAAATTTTGGCCCGAAATTCAAATTTTTAGGCCAAAATTCAAAAAAATTCAGTCAAATTTGGCGAAAAAATTTTCAAAACTCAAAATTTTCGGGTAACCTTAGAATTGTATTTCTTTGTGATTTTCAAATTTTGAGAAAGAAAATTTTCGTATTTATTTTTTTTGGAGGGAAAATTTGAAATCACAAAATATCAACCGAGATCGCTTTTCAACTTCACCAAATCATCTAATCTACAACAACAACCTTTGTTATCTTTCAAAAGATCCTAAGAACAACTTTTCACTTAGAAGTCAATCCATGGCAACACAACAAGATATTCATGCTGCCGGTGCCGAAAACCGACCTCCCATACTGTCAAAGGGTGGATACTCACAGTGGGCTAGTCGTATAATGCGTTATCTTAAGAGCAAAACAAATGGATGTCTTCTCATCAAATCCATTGTGGATGGACCCTTCAAACCATCACAAGTACTAGACCCTGGTGATCCAAATGGTACCCCCCCAGTACAAGCATACTACAGAGAACAGAATGAGACTGAATACACTGTGGAAGACAGAAAACAGATTGAAGCTGATGATCAGGCATTTCATTACGTCGTTCTTGGTTTACCTGAAACCATCTATGCTACTGTTGACAGTGAACTAAGTGCTCATGCAGTCTGGGAAAGAGTCAAGAGGTTAATGTATGGGACAGACATCGGGAAACAGGAAATGGAAACACAATTGCTTAAGGAACTTCGAAAGTTTACTTCAATTCCTGGTGAATCCATAGAGACGTACTACCACAGATTCTGTAAGATCATGAATGATTTATCAAGACACAACCTCAGTCAGACAAATATTGCTAACAACACCATTTTTCTGAATGAGTTACAACCAGAATGGGGAAGATATGTCACTATTGTTTATCAGACAAAGAATTTGCATGAAGTTACTTATGATCAAGTGTATGACTTCTTGAAGCAAAATCAAGATGAAGCTAATGAAGTAAGAGCTGAATTACTTGCTAAAAAGCATGATCCTCTAGCATTAATGGCTGATACACCAACACCTATACCAGTGAACACACAACAACAACCATCATCATCTTCCACTCACAACTACTTGCAACCATCGTACATTCAAAAACCAACACCGATCTACCAACAACAATTCTACCCACAGCAACAACATGTTATTCCACAACAGCAATACCCACATTTCCAAGAACCAGAATTCACTGACAATGATGAAGCTACTGCAGCCTTGACACAAGCGTTTGCTTTTCTGACAAAAGCATTCCAAGGACGCTATTCTACACCAACAAAAAACAACCAAAGGATTTCATCGAATACTCGCAACAGGCAGATCGCTCAGCCGAGTTTCAATATGGGCAATGGAGGCCAAATGGTTGGAGTTTATGGGAATCAGCAAGGATATGCTACTGGAATTAACATGGGTACTCAGAATATGCAGAATGCAGGGAATCAATATGGTTAGTATGCAGGGAATCAAATGGGTCAGCATGTTGGAAATCAGAGGGGTCAGAATATTGGTAATCAGGCAATGGGTAATCAGAATAGGAATGTGGCAGCTCCAGTTGTTGGGAATTATGGAAATGTGAATCAGGGTAATCCGGTAAAGTGTTTCAACTGCCAAGGAGTAGGTCATATGGCAAGGAACTGTCCTACTAAGCCGAACAAGAAAGATCTAGAGTATTTGCAGAAAGCAGTACTGTTGGCACAAAAAGAGAAAGCAGGGTTTCAGTTGAATGCAGAGGAACATGATTTTATGGCTCTTATGGATGAAATGGAAGACAGAGAGGATATCGATGCGAACTGCATATTCATGGCGAATCTTCAGGAAGCTAAGTATGACACGGATTCTAACACACTTCCTGTTTATGACCAGTGCACCATCTGAGGTATCAAATTTCAACACATGTCATAATAATGATATATTTGATATGTCTCCTCATGAGGAACAGCATTCTGAGAAGCAAACACCCACTTATGATACATACCTGGACACGCCAAGTAGTAGCAATACTTCTTCAGCAACTCCAGATGTGAATCATAATGGAGGCTTCGTTTCACAGCATGCTGAGAATGATGAGGAAACACGTGCTTTATTTGAATCATTATTAAATAATTGTGGTATTGAAATCGAGAAAGTGAAAAAGGTCAATCGCGATGTTAAGGCCGCGAATGAGAAATTGACCACTAAGCTTGAGAGATACAAGGAAAATGCAAAAAGTTTTCAAATTCACAAAGAACGCGAGTCAGAATTTGAAATTGGTTATAAGAAGTTACTTGTTAAAGATAAGGAATGGAAAACCAAGTTTGCTAATCTTGAAATAAGTTCAACAAAAACCATTAACTCTTTAAAACAAGAAATTTCTGAATTTACAAACCAACTTTCAAAACAAGAAACAGCTTACACCAATCTTGAAAAAGAAAGGGATGAGTTGAAAAAGGACTTTGCAAAGAAAGAAGATAAACTTTTGGAAGAAATCGTAGAGTCAGAACACAAGATTGCACATCTAGAAGAATTAGTGGTTAAGTCGGGCCAGTCAAATCAAACAATGAAAATGATTTCAAATCAAACTAATCCGATTTACCATACGAAACACAAAATGGCTCTTGGTAACAACAATCCTTGTAATCTCAAGAAAGCTCAGGAAGAACTGAACGTCTTGTATAATGGTAGTGTTTTTTACACCAAACATGATCCTCCCGTCGTTCGGGATTCTGTGCAAACGATAGAACATGTCGAAGAGAGCATTTCTAAAATGAAACAAAAGGATTTGAAACCCATTGATTACAACAAATTGAACAAACTTTCGGGCATTACTTTTGTTCCACAAAAAGAACCATCTGTGTTTTCCATAAAACGACCATTCTCAAAAATGTTTTCTAAGAAAGTAGTTGCTTCCAAATCAATTTCTAACATGGAACAGATTTCCTCAAACAACACTTTTAACACAAGTGCTGCATGGGGATATCTTGATGATCTTAAAACCAGAATTGGGCAACTTAAAACGACTTTAGAATCTAAAACGAGACTTAATGAGATCAATTGGAATTCCACGGTTCATTTTCAGCTTAAAAAGATTCTCGAAAATGAATTTGCTCCTCAAATTAATAACATCCATGCTCGAGTAATTCATTTTGAACAAGCATTTTTGAAAGAAACAGCTGACTTCGTCACGGATCACAAATCCCTGATAAAGAAGGCAAATGAATCTTTTGAGCAAATCAATGTTTTGGAAAACCTAAATGATTCTCTCTTCGAAGCAGTTCTGTCTACTGATATTATGTCCATCATTTTACAAACATATTCTGTTCATGACGATGAAAGACTGAGAGCTGAGACCTCCGAAATTGTTTCAAAATATGAAAATGCTCTTATTAAGCTTGAAAAAGAAAATATGACATATTTTAAACAACTTGATCGAAAAAGCGAAGAATGCAAATATGACAAACTGTCGTATGAGCGTGAATTAAAGAAAATGAAAGAGCAAAATGATCTTTTGAGGGCTCAGCTTGAAAGTCAAAAAGGGAAGGGTGAGGAAACTAAGTTTGCAAAACCGTCGACTTCGGAGAAACCAAATGTTTCAAACACGGTTCAAAAACCAAAAATGTCAATTTCACGGTTTGCTCCAAAAGTCGATGAGAAAAAGGATTTGACAAAACCAGTCACTCCAACACCCTTGCCCAAGAAAAGTGAAAATGAAAAGATTGTTGATAAAGGAAAAGCGGTTGTCGAAACACCAAAAGTGATAGCACCTGGCCTTTATAGGATTAGTCCCACTAATGCGTTTGCCTCCACATCTGAGACTTATGAGGGCAAAAAGGATAATTCTAAAGAGTCTAGTGATGCTAAAAAGGACAACAATATAAATCCTAATGTGTGTGCCTCAACTTCTACGGGATTAGAAAGCATCTCTAGGAGCAGCAGACTACAGCCTAGGAGCAATACAAGGAACAATAGAGTCTCGCCTGCCTCTACGAGCAGTAGCAAGAATAAAGTAGAAGAACACCCTAGGAATTTATCGCTTTTTAATAAGAGACATGTTTCATCTGAATGTAATGTCGAGAGTACTCGTTCTAATGCATGTAATGACTCTGTTTGCTTGACATGCAAGAAATGTTTAATTAATTATGTTCATGATGAATGTGTTTCTAAGAATGTGAATGTTACGCCTGAACAGAAGAATGTTCCAAAAGGAACTAGTCCTAGATCTAGATCTATTGAAAGATTAGTTGCACGCTTTAGGTCTACCACTAGTAGCTAAATGCCTAGGAACTATCTTAAGTATTGTGTATGGAAACCAACGGGTAGAAAATTCATTCTCCAGGATGGAACATTGAAAGTTGTTCAAATTGAACATGTTGAAACATTCTATGAGTGTGATATGGATTTTACTCCTAACCCAATGGAACCAAATTCAAAACGGTTTCCAAATACAAAATCTTCTGTTCTTCGCAGGTTGTCGAAATATGTCTTTGGATCGTCGACTCGGGTTGCTCCAAGCACATGACCGGGAATTTAAAGCTGCTGATCAATTTCATATGGAAATTCATGGGAACTGTACGCTTTGGAAATGATCATGTAGCAGCTATCCTGGGTTTTGGAGATCTTCAGTTTGGGAATTTTTTGATCACTCGAGTTTACTACGTCGAAAGGTTGGGACATAATTTGTTTTCAGTTGGGCAGTTTTGTGATGCAGATTTAGAAGTTGCATTCAGGAGAAACACGGTCTTCATAAGAAATTTGGTTGGTGATGATCTCTTAACTGGTAATCGTGGTACAAACTTGTATGCTATCGACATCAACCAAATGGCTTCTACATCACCAATTTGTCTTATGACAAGGGCAACCGAAACTAAGTCCTGGCTGTGGCATAGAAGATTATTCCATCTCAATTTCGACACCATCAACAAGTTAGCCAAAGACAACATCGTCACCGGACTTCCTAAGTTCAAATACACCAAGGAACACCTATGTCCATCATGCGAACAAGGAAAAAGTAAAAGAGCATCATATAAACCCAAAACCGTACCTAGTTCGGAAGCAAGGTTACATATGTTGCATATGGATTTATGTGGCCCAATGAGAGTTGAAAGCATTAATGGGAAGAAGTATATTCTTGTTATTGTTGATGATTACTCAAGATATACTTGGGTAAAGTTTTTGAGATCAAAAGACGAAGCACTAGGCATCATCATCACCTTTCTGAAGCGTATTCAAGTTCTACTTCAAGCTCCAGTAAGGATTATAAGAACAGACAATGGCACAGAATTTACAAACCAGGAGTTAAGAACTTACCTCGAAGATGTTGGAATTACACATCAAACATCAGTTGTTAGAACTCCACAGCAGAATGGAGTAGTTGAAAGAAGAAACAGAACTCTTGTGGAAGCTGCTCGCACAATGCTAATTTATTCTAGTGCACCACTTTTCTTATGTGCTGATGCTGTTGCCACTGCTTGTTTTACTCAAAACCGATCCCTAATCCATCCAAGATTCAATAAAACTCCATATGAGCTTGTGAATAACCGGAAACCTGACATCTCTTACCTTCACGTGTTTGGCGCTTTGTGCTATCCGACGAACGACAGAGAAGATCTAGGAAAGTTGAAAGCTAAGGGTGATATTGGAATCTTCATTGGGTATTCAGAGAACTCGAGGGCATTCAGGGTGTATAATCGAAGAACTAAAAGGATAATGGAGACGATGAATGTGAAGTTTGACGAGATTTCACAAATGGCTTCTGAGAGATACGCTCTAGAACCCGCGCTTAATCCGATGGCTTTTAATCAAACCAGATTAGGACCCGCACCAAACAGTCAGACTTCTGGACACATCAGTTCAGGACTTGTGCCTCAAGGAGCTCATTCAACAAACACGGACAAACCTTCAGAACAAGAACTGGAAAATTTCTTCGAGTTAATGTTTGATGAATATTATGGTGGAACTTCGACAAATGCATCTCAACAACATTCCGCTGCACCCGCTCAAAATCAACCACTACCACCACCACTGGATGCATCTACTACAATCGAAGCTGAAGCACCAACTACCTCAATATCATCTACATCTACTCAAGCCACTCCAGTACTTGAAACTGAACTACCAAGAGTTGATGAGCAAAATCAAAATACAAATTTTCAAGAAGTACCAACAAATAATTCAAACGATGTTGCGTTAGAAGAAGGAAAAGAAGTATTTGAAAACCCATTTGCAACAGACTCTGCTGAATCTTCTTCAAGGTTACAGGAACCGTGTAACACACATACGTTAAACCCAAGGTACCCTTCTATGTTTCAATGGACAAAAGACCATCCAATAGAACAAGTTATTGGTGAACCTTCCAAGCCAGTTCAGACGAGGAGACAACTTGCCACCGATCTCGAATTGTGCATTTACATTTGCTCAATAAGCCTCAAAGAACCAAAGAACATTCGGGAAGCAATGGCAGAAAACCCTTGGATAGAAGCGATGCAGGATGAACTTCTTCAATACCTGTTACATGATAGTTGGGAACTTGTTGAACGACCACTTGATAAACGCGTTCTTGATCTCAAGTGGTTGTGGAAGAACAAACTGGATGAGGAAATGACTGTAATTCATAACAAAGCTCGTCTCGTGGCTAAAGGATATCCACAAGAAGAAGGGATAGATTTCGAAGAATCATTCGCGCCTATAGCTAGACTTGAAGCAGTCCGGATTTTCTTAGCCTATGCAGCTCACAAAAACATCACAGTCTATCAGATGGACATTAAGACAGCTTTCTTGAATGGAACTCTGAAAGAAGAAGTGTATGTGAGTCAGCCAGAGGGATTCATCGACAAAGATCATCCAGACTACGTCTACAAGCTTAAGAAAGCCATCTATGGTTTAAAACAAGCTCCAAGAGCGTGGTATGACGAACTATCATCTTTCTTGCTCAAAAACAATTTCACAAAAGGAACGGTTGATGACACCTTGTTTATCAAAAAATTAAAAGATGACATTTTGATCGTTCAAATTTACGTGGACGACATAATTTTTGGATCAACCAATCCTAACCATTCAAAACATTTTGAAAATCTCATGAAAAGCAAATTTGAAATGTCCACGATGGGGGAACTAAAATTCTTTCTAGGTTTACAAATACATCAATCCCCTCGTGGTATTTTTATCAATCAAGCTAAATATACAATAGAGATTTTGAAAAAACATGGAATGGAAAATTGTGATTCTGTTGGTACTCCAATGGTCACTTCACCAAAAATTGATGCTGATTTGTTTGGGAAACCCGTCGATCCGAAAAAATATCGGAGCATGATCGGTTCTCTCATGTACTTAACTGCTAGTCGACCTGATATTCAATTTGCTGTTTGTTTGTTAGCACGGTTTCAGGCAAAGCCTACCGAACTTCACCTCAAAGAGGTTAAAAGGATCTTTCGGTACCTACGAAGAACCATTAACATGGGATTTTGGTATCCGAAGGATTCGGGGTTTACTCTAACAGCCTTTTCAGATGCCGACCATGCAGGAGATCAAGTTACTGCAAAAAGTACATCAGGTGGAGCACAATTTTTGGGTGAAAAGCTAGTAAGCTGGTCGTCAAAGAAACAGGATTGTACTGCGCTATCAACCGCCGAAGCCGAGTATGTGTCTCTATCTGCGTGTTGTGCCCAAGTTCTTTGGATGCGGACACAGCTCACAGATTATGGCTTTACTTTTGACAAAATACCTATGTATTGTGACTCAAAAAGTGCCATAGCCATCTCGTGCAATCCCGTACATCACTCTAAGACGAAGCATATCAAAGTACGCTATCACTTCATCAAAGAACATGTGGAAGAGGGTACTGTTGAATTATTTTTCGTTAAGACTGATTATCAACTCACCGATCTATTTACTAAAGCCCTTCCAAAAGAAAGGTTTGACTATTTAGTTCGACGAATTGGCATGCGAAGCCTAACTCCTAAGGAGCTAGAACGTCTTCTCGAATCTTCTTGAAAAAGTTTTCAAAATCGCTTCGCTGTATATATTTTTGAAAAAAAACAAAATACAAAATTTGAAAAACCAACAAAAACAAAATACAAAAATATAAAATTTCAAAAAAAAAAAAAAAAATACAAAAACAATATAAAATCAAAAAATCCAAAAATATTCTTCTCACGAGATGTCTCTCGTATAAATCAATATTTTGTACGTTTCTAGAAATGTCATTCAAAAATGATACGGACATGTACAGATGCTTGAACGGGAGTTCTTTAAAATGTTTTTCTAAAACATGTCGTTTCTCAAAAGTTTCTTCACAATGGCTTTCGTATACTTCAGTACGAAACCCGGACCCGAATGATGACTTCTGATTATTTCAAATCAAGAACTCGTATTTTCAAGGACGAAATCTTTTTCAAAAAGTTCGAGTCTAAACAAACGAAAAAGATTTCAAACATAAACTCGTTTTCAAACATATTTCTTGAAGCACTTTTTCAAGATTGTTCAAAAGATTTTTCATAATCTCTCAAAATTAGTGCTCAAGATAACTCCCTCAAAACCCTTAATTGATTTTAAAATGCGCTATCATTAAGGGGGAGTACAAAAACAAAATGTTCCGAATTCATGCTAAATGAAATCTGTCTATCTCTCCAAAAAGCTTTTTCTTAATCAGTTGATATCAAAAATATCACGATATGCTATTTTTGAGGGGGAGAAGACATGATTAAAATGTGATCAAAGATGTTTAAAGCTTGTGACTGAATCTCAAAAGAGCTAGACTCAGAATGTACCAATGAATTGACGAAGCTTAAAATGTCAGTAATCGAAAAGACTTGTCCTGGACGGGTAATAATTTCAAGCTAGTCTAACTAGTGATGTAAGCGTGTCTCGAATAGGACTTGTCTGAGTAGAATGTACCGTATCGAGAGACTTTCTTTGGACTTGACCAGGACGGGTAATAACTTCAAGCTAGTCTAACTAGTGATGTAAGCGTGTCTCGAATCGGTCATGTTCACTGAAAGTGGATCAATTCAAAAAGTGCAAACTCCTCACGCATGTGCAAATTTCTTAAATATTCATGAGCACATGTGAAGGGGGAGTCCTTGAAAAGAAACAAAAACTCTCAAAGTGTCAACAAAAATGTGTTTATATTCATAAACACTTTGAGAGATTTTCAATCAAAGGTTTGATGGCAATTATAGGATATTCATGGAGTTATAAGGTGACTAAGGTTAGGGAAAACCGTCCTATGATCCGCCAGAGCCGGAGGGATCTACCCAAGGACAATTCCAATAGATTAGAATTAGAAGTCCTTAGGTATGATTGAAAAAAGGAGAAAATGAGAAAGGAGAAAGAAGGGGTTGAAGAATTAAAAAGAAAAGTTATGAAAAAGGGTGAAAAGAAATAGCCCTCCATATGTTCAACCTTAGGGCAGACACCGGGTTCAATTCATATGCTACTGGTTGTTACTAAGGTGACACCGGTATTGAAGATAAAGATGTCATGGACCCAGTGACGCACTGCACTAAACCTTCTAGCCACTCAAGTTCTCTTAAAAGAGCTTGTTTCATTCTCACGGGGAACCGGTGTAATATATCAATCTGTCTCTTAGAGATGATTGATATTGAAGCCGGAGACCTCTCCCTAATCTCCGCATAGGAAACCAAATGTGCACTTATCGAGTCTAGAGCCCCGAGATTCATCAAAAGATCTCATAGGAACACATGATATCTCTACACTGGTTGTTCATCATTAAGGACACCAGATGTAAACCTAAGAGTCCTTCGCAGATCTTAGCAATCTGCCGAGAACGTTTATGAGAGAATTTACGTATGTAGTTTCTCAATGATTGAATGGAAATTCCTGCCAGGGTCAACATCAAGCAGCCCTGACAGCAGGTCACTTTGGTAATTCTTTATGGGTTACGCTTAGTGTTCGCGGTGGTTTCAAACGGTCTACAGTCGTGGAGTGATGCCCAGCGACTCACCCAGGCATTGAGCTACTTAGTAGGTCTCGTAAGCTCTTTCGGGAGTATCTGATATGGGAACAGCCATGGTAAGGGTTAGAAGGAGTCTTCACACTATGCTGTTGACGATCTCTAATTCCTTATCTGTAAGTACCGGTTGTTTATTGCTAACTGTTTACCTGCAGCTATACATCATCTCCATGGCGAAAGATTCCATATGCTCATACATGCATCACAAAGTCAAAGGAAAGTTCTCACAAAGATCAAAGGATAGCAACAACCAAAGAAAGATTCTACACCAAAAAGAAGAATCTACAAAGTAAAGTGAAAAAGATCAAAGTGAAAGAACGGAAACAACAAATGCATGTATCACAAAGACTTAAGACGTATGAGCATGTTGGAATGGCAGACAACCACCACAAACACAGAAGTGACGAAAGGCAGATGACATCATCGGATCACTTCAACAACAATGAAGCATGATGAACTGGAACTATGATTCATCTAGTGATTCTTAAAGACGTCAAGAGCTATGAATGATAAAGTTTAAAGACAAAGATGATGACGTCGCGCAACCTCAATGACCAACACTTAGGGGAGATTGTTAGAATCGTATTCTTATTTATAAAAAGTGTCGGTCATTAACATATAGTTATAGGTTGCTTTAGAATATCATTATGATGAAGTTTATGTGTATTATTCATGTTTTGTAAAAGTCTAAGGGCCATTAGTGTAATAATGTAAAAGATTAGAGAAACCCTAGACTATGAGTATAAATACTCTTGTAAACCTCATTTGTGAGGTTGGTTCTCTTAGTGATTCTCTTAGTATTAACAAGGTTATTATTCCACACACTAGAGTTCCCATCCACTCTCTCTCTCTACTTACTTTCTATCTCTAGGTTTAGGCTTGATTCATATGTGAAATAGGTTGTTCTACGGTCCTACAAGTTACGTTATAAATCCTAAAAGAAATAGTTAAAGGTAGTGGAAATAGAAATAATTCGACACATAATTGTTTTTAACACAAACCATAAACCATATGACGATCACTCGTCATCATCAATAATCCTTGTTGGGATGAACAAACTCGTCCTCGCTCTCATCTTCATCCTCATCATCGTCTTCATCCACCACTCGTCGCTTCTTCTTTCCAACTCTTGATGACGAATCTCCAACATCATAACTCGATCCTCCAGGATTAAAACTTGATCCACCCACATTGACACCTGAACTACCATACTCGGGAAGTCTACCATATGGAGGGTATGGCTTGGGAAATGGTGAATAACCAGGATAAGGGTAGGGGTATGGTCCAGGATATGGAGAATATGGTAACGGGTATGGTGGAACATTTGGTGGGTTGTAGGGAGGTACCTCATAATTGGCATCTTGTGCCAAGTGTTGGATCATTGGCATGGAATAATCAAAGTTGTAATTATTCCTCATCATCATTGAATCTTTTCAAACTTCCCTACACTCAATAGCATTCAACTCTCGGTTCCAATCACCCCATCCCGAATCAAAACCACTTTGAGTATTCCCCGGAAAACTTCTCATTTGAGGTTGTGATGGTGCCTCCGTATAAGCTCCTGATTGCGCCCCCACACTTGGTTCGGTCCAAGGTTCCAAAGTCTTATTATTCCTATCCAATGCTTTTCCAAAACTAAAAGCATCCCATATCTCACTCTCCATCCTCACTCGACACTTCCTCAACTCATTCTCATTATAGTACCCAAGATTATTAGCCAAAACGGTCACATAATGACCTCCACAAATATCACTTTGTTTCTTAATTCCGGTGCTCTCTTAGAAAGATATTCGGCAATAATCCATGCCGCATTCCCATTCTTATCGTCCTCCAATAACTTCATCACCCATAGGTCCGGTTGACTACATTTGTCTTGACTACCGCTCATGTGCAACAATCCCCAAGAAATCAACTTTTCTAACACCTTCATCAACGGATTCCTAATCCTAGAAGAATTCCTCCTAAGACAAGTTGGATCACCAATTTTATTCCAATAAGCGTCAACACCCGTGTGTTGATCATGATCTCTAGCCAAGCTCACAAAATATGGTCCAAACAACCTATGATTAACCTCACTTTCCTCATACAAACCTAGGGAAACTGCAAAATTTGGCAAAGAGAAAGCATGTTCGCGCCCACACAATCTAAACCAAATACAAACATCCCCAAGAACATCATTCACCTTCCTATCAAAGTAAAATGTAGAAAAGAACTCCAAACACCATTCCTTGTAAACATCCTCACGTATACTAAAAGCTCTTTCCCAAGAATAATCTTCAAACCTATCCCCATCAGCGGGATACACATAAATCATAGTCATCATGCTCCTCAATTGATCCTCACATTCATACTCCGCAAGCAAATCCCAATCAATCAATCTAGGCTTAGCAATCTTTCTCACTTGAAGTTTTGAAACTTCGTGCAAAATTCCTTCCGCTAGGACATGTGATATCAAATTTGAAATGCCAATCACCATATCCTTCTTCTCTTTTGTAAATGCTAGGACCATCGGATCCCCATTCCAAGTTCTTCAATTAGACCGGTAAAGATCCAAGAAAATTTGTCAATTTGTTAAACACAAAAATGTTTTTAAATGGGTTAAAGAAAGCCTCCATTGCTAGAGCCCTTTCCATTTCATCCTCAATATCAAAGAAACTAGGTGTGCATGGGCCAAACTTAGGCCTACCATCTTCATCTCTTCCTACTTCAAAGCAACCAAGGTAATCCTCCTCTTGGTTCTCATCATGATCATCCCCATTACTACCCCCTCTAGGCTTTGGATAGTAAGTGTTCTTAAGAATTCCATCGTCAATTGTCATGGTACCTCTTCCCATATCTATTATCGCTCCACATGTTCTTAAGAATGGTCTACCTAACAACAAAGGTAGGTCCTTATCAACCGCAACATCCAACACAAGAAAATCCGCCAAGAACGCTTGGTAACCAATTTGAACTCTAACATTCCTTACCTCCCCCATTGCTTTCGCCTTAGAATTATCCGCCATAGTGAGTTTAGAATTGTTAGGTTTAGGGTCTCTTAATCCTAACTTTTGATACAATGGGTAAGGCATAATAATCACACTCGAGCCCGTATCGGCTAATGCATATAAAGGAGTTGTCCCATTAATTTTAAGTGGCAAAACAAAATTTCCGGGATCATTCATTTTCTTTGGGAGCCCATTCTCAATTATCCTTCTCTCCTCTACTTCATCAAAACTGTTATCTTCCAACTTCGACTTTGCTAACATAACCCCATCTAATTTCTTCCTATAATCCATGGAGTTTCTTAACACTTCAATGACCGGTTTGTTTTCCATCAATTCACTAATTTTTGCTTCAAGATTCTCCAAGATAGCTTGTTTTTGCTCTTTTGTTAAGGGTTTGCTACTTTTTGGTGAATTTTGTGGAGTTTTGGATGATGATGATGATGATTTGTTTTCTTTTTCTTTTTTGGTGGAGGGTTGGGTTAATTTGTTCAATCGTGTTTTGTTTCGGTTAGCCTTGCCCATCTTACAAATTTCATCCCTTCCTTCCTTTATCTTTTCCATACCTTCACAAACATCAATAAGCATTTCATTCACACCTTTTCATTCTTCCAAATCACTTATGTTAATTCGTAACTCCCCAAGTGCGAAATCCAATGTACACTTGGTAGTCACAAGAAAATCTCTACCAAAGATAACCTCCGGTTCATCGGCATTAGTATATTCCACAGCCACAAAATCAAATTTGAAAATGTGACCATGAATGTTCACTCTAACTCCTTTCACTTTCTTCCTTCCATAATCTCCATAGTCAAGCCTAACAAAACCAAGCTTGTCAAGTACTTCTTCCGAAATGTAATTGTCTCCATATTCTATGTTCAACTCCGCATCCCACGCTTTAACACCTTCCACCGCACAAGGTGTAGAATACCTCATGTGTGGAGCATCGAATTCCTTAAGTGGTGCTCTTGTGAAAACAACAACCTTCCTTTCCTTCTCCTTCTTTGGGTAACACATTTCATGTGGCAAGTAAGACACATTGTCACCAACAACCTCTTCTCCTTCTAAATCTAACTTAGCCTTTTCCAATATGCTTTCCAACTTTTCCAAGGAATCACCGGAATCCTTGAACATATCCTCCAAATCTTTCAAGTACGCCGAAATCTGACTTAAACTCTCCATTTCAACTTAAGCAATTACTAACTATAACATAACCATCAACAAAAACATCCAAATCATTAGCATAAGGGTTAGTTGTAAGCAAATAACTCTTAATATGAAATAAGAATAAGTAAATTAACAAACTAAAACACTTAGAATTGAAAATAAACTAGAAAATAAAAATGTTAAAAATTTTACCGTGGCTTCCATCCGTTCGGATGGACATCCATCCGATCGGATAGAACAATTTACCCACCTCCAACTGATCGGTTGGAACCCACAACCGATTCAGTTGGAGCTTCTGAAACTATTTTTTTTTTTTTTTTTTTATATAAAAAGACTAAAAACTTTAAAAGCAACCATTGAATGTCAAATTAACTATGACTAACTGTATTCTAAACATTGTAAAAACATTAACTCTATTTAAGATTAATCAAAACATTAATAACTAATCATAATAACATCTTAAAACTAATAATTACTAATATTAATCATCTATTCATTAAAACTAATTAACTAAAAACAGAAAACTGAAAATTAAATGAACAAACAAGAATCCTAAAATTTTACCGTGGCCACCAACCGATCGGATGGATATTCATCCGAATCGGTTGGCTAAAACCAACTTTTTTTTTTTTCTTTTTTTTTTTTTTTTTTTTTTTTTTTTTTTTTTTTACTTTTACTCTAAAAACTTGAAAATTCACAAATTACAAACTATTTTATTACTAAAAACTAAGAAATTAATTAAATCCCCGGTGGCGGCGCGAAAAACTTGATGTGCATTTTATTAGTGCAAGTTATAAAATTTATAAAAACGATTTATCCAATTATTTATTTAGCACATATGAGCAAGTATACTCGTCCGATGTAGTAAAGGTGGGTAAGTCAAGGTTGTCCCAAGGGATTTGATAGTTTTAGTAATAAGAAAAACGTTTGTTAAATAAGGGTTGTCAATCCAAATTTATGTAAATATCAATTTAAAAGAAACTCAATAAGAACTAAGCATATACTTGTGTATAATTCCTTGATTGGTAATTAGGAGTATCGTGACAATTTAAGTATAAAGTTTGGTGTAAAACTTGTTATGATGCGCAACTAAAAATGAGTAGTTATACAATCTATGATGTATGTCATGTTTTAACTACCACTAAGAATTCTATCACCTAAATGACTCCTTTCGGACATATCAAATGAGTATGACATATAATCACATGGTTGTTTTGAAAATCAATTCTTTTCTTATGAATTCCTACGAATCCTTTCGGTCCTTTTTCGTGATGAAATCTTCTCAAAATCATTTTAACAAGTAAATAAGATGGGTGTCAAGCATCATACTCCATACTAATTCGTGCACTAATGTTTTGGAATAAAAACAAGTTGAAACTCCTTTCGGACCTATTTTTCTAAAGATTGTTTTTACCAACAAATTAAGCAAGATTAGATGTTACTTCAACAAACTCATAAAATAGATATGTTTTCATGCATCACCTTTTTCATAAAAGAATACTCTGTTACCAATCACATCATACACACAAGTATATCATAAATTACTCCATAACAATCATATTAAAACACAAGTAAATAAGAAAACTTTCATTAAACTCAAAGTAACAATTGTTCATTATAAGTATCAAGGTGTACCTAGCTTGAGAATTACAATGAATAAACTTGTGGAACTATAGCAACCACACTCTTCCATTTGTTCACTAACGTAAGTAAACAACTCCAAACTCGAACCAAGGCTTGAGACTCGAACTCAACACTTTCTGGACGTTTTTCACAACACTTAGTAAACTTTCAGGCAAGATAAGATGAACTACCAATATTTGGTGTAACACTTAGTTAGATATTTGATGGTACATGTAATCTAGACCCTAAGTAGTCATTATATAGCATAATAACACTTATCCTCCAAGTAAAAATGTCCCTCTTGAGTTATTTAAGCAGAAATGATCAGCCACAAATGATTATGGGGAGTAAATTCGTCCGTAAATGCAAGACTTGTAACAGCAGTCATCTCCATCCGATCGGTTTCTCTCCATCCGATCGGATGGCACTCCTTGAGAACACTCCAACCGAATCGGATGCGGGTTGCATCCGATCGGTTGGACACTGTTTGAAAACTATTCTTTTGTCTTTTCTTTGTCGTTTTACATTTCATGCATTGTCTTTCTTCGTGGCATGACTTTATTCATTAGAACTTGATATCTCCTTGATAAATATGTGTAGAAGACTTGTCTTTATCAAATCCTTTTGTCCATGCGTCGTTTCTTCTTTCTTGATCTTCTTGAAACTCTCCAAATGTGCATGATCACTTCATTTCTTCATCTTTTAATCATTTTTACCTGCTTTTGGCTATATTTGCATGCATAAACACTTTTCCACGATTAAGTAACAAATATGACCAATTTACATGTCTAAAACAAACAATAATGCGACTAAAAACATGTTAATTTTGAGCGTTATCAATCTTGATGATAGATGCGGCGCATCTACTTAACTTCGCGTGGGGTCCAAGATTATTATATTTTGGAATATTCGTACACCGCCTTCAGATGCGGCATAACTTGTTTCACTATGCGGCGCATATCCTTTAACGTATTGGATAGTGTCTGGTGAAGTCTTTAGCTGATATGCCGCATGTTGTAAATGAGATGCGGTGTATTTGGAGTAGAACAAGTTGGTTATCCTTTGTTAACCAAAGTTTCATATGCGGCGCATGTTATAATTAGATGCGGCGCATTCTTCAAATTCAGGCAATGGTATTCGAATTCATCTAAGTATGATGTTGTGGCGTATCTATTGAGAATGATACGACGCATCGCCTGGATTTCAGTAGACTTTCCAATCTTGATCATTTAGCTTTATAATTCGTCCAAAATCATCAACTTTCACCAATTGCTTGTTTTTACCTGAGAATTACTAAAGTAAACAATTAAGTATCGATTCTCATACAAAACAATATAAAACAAGTCAATTAAATAGGATAAATGATGCCAATAATATGTACTTATTTGATCTTATCAAATATTCCCCCACTTGAACTTTACTTGTCCTCAAGTAAATCTTTAGATTAAACATAATGAAAATGTATCCTTGATAGGATGTTTTTACATTGAAGCACTTATTCGTTTTATCGAAATTGGATGGCCAAACACTTAACCAATTAGAAACAAAATATATGTTTAATAAAAGCAAATCTAATCGTTTAACTGTCCGGACGTGACGAATATTCTATCATATACTTGACAAGGATACACATCTCCCCCACTAAAGCTAAGGAATAACAAGTTTAAAGGGGTAAAATGGGTTTTTTGGTTCATGGGTTAAACCTAGCTTTGCTTGAACATCTCCTGCATAAACTTAGTAGATCGCTTGCGCGAGTCCTCGACGCTTCAAACAACGGATGGTCACTAATGTGTTTCTTGGATTGCTGGCGCGTTATTCGCATAACGGATGGTCACCAAGTCACACACTAAATCGCTGGCGTGCTATTTGATTAATCTAATACATGGATGGTCACTACCTTATCACACATTTAACATTTTTGCTCGACCATTACCATACCCGGATGCTCGAAAGCTAACAACGGATATAATAATACGGTTGGATATGGATAACATCTAGGATATAAATTGGTGTAAAATAAAAAATACATGACAATAAACAAATATATTAAGTCCTAAGTATGGTTAGAATACTTCCCTACCATCCCATGAATAAAACTCATATCATTGAATAACTAACGCTTTGACTCTTTTGTAACTCACGCTTTAGGTACACAGGAATTATACTGAATAAAATCTTAAACAAAGAATAAACAATCCTTAGTAGGCGTTCCCATAACGGCCAACTCCATTTCAATCCATAAATATAATACAACAATAGTGGCGATATCAACCACTTAGTACAAAACTTTACAATGTTGGTTTAAAACAAACTTCCAACTCTTTCTTTTTCTTTTCTCATTTTTTTGATTTTTTTTCATAAAATAGCTAATGGTGTAAAATTTCACCACATTACCATCACAATATTTTCTGGATAATTTTTCTTTACTTTTCAGACTTTCAGACATAACGTAATAGTGAAAGTAGTGAACACACGAAAAACTGACAAAAAATATACAATATGTACTTTTACTCCAATTGCATTGTGCAATTTCCCGACCTAACCAAAGATAATGAATTTATGCACACGAACATAGGTAACGCAAGGAAACACACTTTGCCTAAGCAACTAACCACGGACTTAAATCTACATAGGGTGTATAAAACCTAAAGGAATGGCTCTGCGGGTTTTTCTAGGGGTATCTTACTCTAAAAATGAGAGTAACAAAGGGTTTATATGGGGGTTAATAACCAGTTTAGTTAGTTAATAGCACATGACATATATAGGCTTTTTGGTGTAATCATAGAATTTACCAATTTAGATAAGTCACTCCAATTATAAAAATAATACTCATTATGGTGGTCTTGAATAGTATACAAGTTAAGTTCTAAACTTTACAAGTCACCGGCACACTCACAGATTTGTGAATTTTGATAAACTCAAATCTCAATTTTAGAAAATAATGTCTTGTGTGCAGCTATGCAACTTAGATTAAACAAAAACATGCTAAAAATTTTAAATTTTGATATTTTAAGCGCTTAAAGCATATTCTTGAAAAATAAGGACAAGTAAGCGTTCTAATTCTCCATCCTTCCACTTAAGTTAAACAACGTCCCCGTTTTTTATTGAAATTAAAAACATGAAATTAAAAAGAATTAGAACTGAAAAACTCCTCTGATATTTGCTCGGTTTGATCCTCCATTAATGCGTTTGCGAGCAATAATTTCTGTGGATGTTAGGCGTTTGGCTTTCATAATTCTTGTATCCACAGAAAGTGTAGGCAAATATAAATACCACCAATTATACACCTGAGTTTAAGAAGATCGATACTTGTACAAAATTCATTAGTGGTTAGAAAATAAAAAATAAAAATAAAACTGTAAACCATTAGGCAGTCGATGCGCCGCATCTTATGGAAGAAGATGTGCCGTATCAAGCCTGGAATTGGTACGGAATAAAATAATAGAAAAGGATACGATGCGTCGCATCTGTGTTACCAGATGCGGCGCATGTGGTTACCAAACAGACTGTTAACAGTCTGTTGTAATTGACAAATAGTGTCGATATTTCTCAAACTTTCTCGAATTCCCTCAAGGTTTAAATTTGTTGGTCAGCAAGCTCTTCATATATTTAGCATACTTCGGCATTTGCACAAGGGCTTCGATAAATGGTATACTAAGTTACAGCTGCTTTAGATTCTCAACAAATTTGCGTTGGTACGCGTCCTCCTTTTCCTTCCTTACTTGATTCGGGAAAGGGAGAGTTGATCGCTTTGGTTCAATGAATGGCTCTTCCCTTATTACGAGCTCTCGATCAATCTCCTTAGGTAATTCCAGCTCAGATTGTACAGTTTCAGGGGAATCATTGCTTGTATTGTTAACCTCACTAGTTTCACCGATCTGGAAAGTTGATTTTCCGCCTCTAGTTGTAATTCCTTTCAGGTCATGTCTTTCTAGTAGGAACTGCATTACTTACTCTCGACAACTGGTGCACTTCAATTCCCAAACCGTTAATCATGTTGTTCTTTAAGCAAGAGCTCATGAGATGTCCTGAATTCTTTAATAAAACTTTCGGTATCAGAATGTTCTTCTTTGCTTGCTTGGGCAATTAGTTGTGAGTACTCATCCATGGTGAAATTTGTCCTTGATTTTCCGAATCTGCAAGCGAGAATGTTAAACATTGTTCCTATAATTCAAAACAAGTAGATTTCAAAGTAAAAACTTTCTAATATACAGGAAAGTTGATTAAAAATTTTCTCCGTTCGAAATAGATAAAAGTTATTGATTTCTACAGACGATGCGCCGCATCTCAAAAGTAGGATGCATCGTATCTTTTTACGTTAAAAATTAAATCAGGATTTTATTCAAAAAAACAATGCGTCGTATCTGTAAAAACTGATGTGACATATCTTACTTTAATAAATTCGAAAAATTGTTTTTAATAAATAGATAGATGCGCCGCAACTGTCGAAACAGATGCGTCGTATCTCGTTAGGGTTTTGAAAATTTTCCGATTAAAAACAAAATACGTTGTATCTAGGGGATAGATGCGCCATACTTCGAATTATTAAGTTAACGCTGTATGTAAAAATAAGAAACGCAATGCGCCGTATCTGATAAATCAGATGCACCGCATTGTTTGGAACTGCAAAATACAGCAGACAACAGTAATACAGAAAACAAAAGGAAAATAAATAAAGAAAATAAAAATTACAGAAAATAAAGAAAATAAAGAAAATAAACAAACAAGAAAATTAAATATGCAAGAAAATACAATGAATGCAATCTAAACTAATATACAACAAAGTTAGTGGTTAGAATTTAATTAAAATACTAATCAAATAAACAGATATGAACGATTCATTCGCTGGCAACGGCGCAAAAAACTTGATGTGTGCGATATGTCAGTGTAGCATAGGTTAATTTTACCTAATCAAGTTTTAATTTATATTCAGCCGACTTATTACTAACACACGCACTTAACGAGCAGTGTACCCGATCAATATGTATATGGTGGTAAGTAGAGTGTCGAACACTAAGAATGGAATATAATATCTAGTTGATTTGATCAGTATTTTAATATCTAAGTTAGTTTTACAATCTAATCTAATAAAAGGGGGTTTAGCCTGAGAGACTAGCACGGATTTGAATTAAACAGTAAAGTAAAACTAATGAGAACAAATCAGTGAAGAGCAATCACGTACACAAATAGATAATAGAGACACGTAGAAGACCTGTCCTATGGTTTAATTAGCTTGTTACTTGTTTTATTGCTAGTTTTATATGATGAGTATCGTAATCTAATCTGTCTCTTTGGATCCTAAATATCGAAGAGTAAACTCTTAACACTGGTACAAAAAGTTCTGTTGGTCACGCCAAAAATGTGTGACGATATGCATATAGTCACGCACATTTTTTTCGTCATGTGTGACAAAAGGTCCCGCCACCGTAGGTGGCATATGGTCACATTGTTGAGTTCGTGGCCTTTTCCATCGAAAAAGAGTGACCAAAACCCCGAATATCTGTGACAAATTAGGCACAAGTTTTGTTGGATTAGTCATTATCAGTGACCGTAAACACCTTATAGTCACACGAATGCTTTTTGAGAGTGACTATTGTTCGTCCTTTGGCCACATAAATATATAATATATGTCACATTTGAGATGATATATTCAAGTAAATGTGTATTTTGTGTGACTATTGATAATCCAATGGCCACATGAATATACAATAAATGTGACGTTTGTGATGATTTAGTCACACAATGGGTGTTATTTTTTTGGAGTTAGTCACATACAATTTAACACAAAGTGGCCAAAAGTGTGAATAAGTGTGACCATATGCTGTTTAAAGTGAAGAAATGTGTATTTTGTGTGACTATTGATCATCCAATGGCCACGTGAATTTTATGTTTGTGTGGCCTTTTGTAATATTTAGTCACACAAAGCATGTTTGTTTTGGGTATGTAGTCACATACAATGTAGGAAACAGTGGCCAAAAGTGTTAATAAGTGTGGCCGTATGCTGTTTAAAGTGAAGAAATGTGTATTTTGTGTGACTATAGATCATCCAATGGCCACATGAAGTTTACGTTTGCGTGGCCTTTTGTAATATTTAGTCACTCAAAGCATGTTTGTTTTGGGTATTTAGTCACATACCATTAAGCAAACAGTGGCCAAAAGTGTTAATAAGTGTGACCATATGCTGTTTAAAGTGAACAAACGTGTATTTTGTGTGACTATTGATCATCCAATGGTCACTTGAATTTTATGTTTGTGTGGCCTTTTGTAATATTTAGTCACACAACGAATTAAGAAAACAGTGACCAAAAGTGTGACTATATGCATCTTTTAGTCACATTTAAAAGATCAATCAAAACAAATTCAAATACAATAAAATTGGAATGTATATAACTGAACCAAATATAAAATTGGCTATCCTTTTATACACCAAGGAGTCCTAGTCGGATTACAATAGTTTCCTAATTAAGTATCTATAATCTTTTCCAGAAGCAACTAGCTAGCAAATTCGAGCCGTCTTGATCTCTGAGCAGTACCAACTGTCACTAGCAGTAGTAACTTTTGTACTAGCAGTAGTAAATACTTAGCACATTTTCTTTGAAGTTCATGAGCAGCACTAAATCCATCTAAGCCATATTAACACAAACATGAGCAGCAGTAATTCAAACAACATCATGAAAACTTTTAATCCAAAACAATGAACATAATAATAAAATTTGCAGTTAAACTTACAATTTTTTCTCTATTGATCTAATCTCATCATCTGGATATAAAAGCTTTGAAAATGTAGGCTGCTGCATATCAACAATAACCACATCAGGATGAGAGCAGAACTAGAACATGTCAAAGCACACAACATGACAGAAGTAGATGAGCATACCGGAATAAAGTTCTTGATTAGCTGCTAGAAAACCTTCCTCTCAAAAAAGTATGTGGTTATATATATTGTTGACGGGTGCATCTATTTTTTGACATTTGACATAGAGACACTATTGCCATGTCTTTTGTCATGTGCATCTAGTTTGTCAGGCGCCACTAGTTCAACTATATATATGCTGTTTTGGTGGTTTTGAGTCGCTTGATTCGCCACTTATTCAACTATCTGCTTTGGTGGTTTTGAGTCACTTGATGCGCCACTGGTTCAACTATCTGCACAAACAAGGTCTATGGTATTTTCCTCGAATAAAGTGAAAGTAAAAGAGGGCAAAATGCATAAAAAAAAGATCAATTACCTGTGCTCTTACTTTTTTCAGATCCAATGTATTTTCATATGAAGTAGATTTTATATGGTATAAAACTTACTATATCTAATGTATATTTAAAGAGTTGTATATATTTGACATTAACTATTTAAAAACAAAATCACAAAGTTCGGAGTCTTTGGTAAGTGTATCACCATTGGGCCAATCCAACCTGACTCCCACCCTACCAAAATTTGAAGTTTTGAACTATATTACCTAACCTGCCTAGCTATTTTTCCACCTCTAACTATGAACATATGAAACAAAATCGTAAGGTGCTGTAAAGAAACAGGAACCCAAGCATATAATGACCGATGTACCCAGGAACCCAGGAACGCAGGAACCCAAGCATATAAATTATACTGACCTGGGCGGACCTTCTTAATCTCAAAGTAACCTTTATTGTCGTTTTGAGTCCAAAACTGATAGCCCTGATTATGTAAAATAAGGTATAGATTAAACTTTAGGGATGGTTTACAAAGGTACAAGTAACTTTGTCCCAACCACCCAACTAAAAATGGAAAAAGATAAGCTGAAAAAATCAAATAGACCAACGTAATTACTTGATTAGAAACAGCTATATCTTTTGATAGTCAGATCTTGGTCTTTTTCCGATTTTTGGCTTTCTTACAATCGATTCTGCACCTTTTATTTAAAATAGTGAGCTGAATACCGCCACCGCCATATATTATCAGTCGCAACCATCACTGCCATTGTAATTGAGACCCCAAATCCAGGAATCGAAACATTTATGCTACATGAGAGAATTAAAAAGACATTGTAAGATTTTAGACATGAAATATCATAAGTTAATTTACATTTAAAACCTTACCAGGTGACCCTGTAAATCTCTCGTATTGTTCATACGCCTGTCCTATCATCACCAGACTTGCGCACACTGTGTGTGTGTGTGTTTTGGTGAGGAGAGTGTTGAGGAGATAGAAGAAGACCAGATCTAGTTTTGGTGGATATATATTTGGGATGGAGTATTGAAAAACATTGGCGGGTTCAATGAAATTAAGTGGAGGGGCAATTTAAATTTGGGGAAAAAATTTAGGCGGGCTCTTTAGGTTCTTTGGAAAAGTTAAAAGGGAAATTTTATTTTAGGCAATTAAGTGAAGGGACATGTAAAATATTACATATAAATTTAACACATGAAGTATCTTAATTTTTTGCTTTTATAAGAGGCGGAAATGAGCCGACCTTATAAAAGTTCGACTCGAGTTATTGTTGAGTTTTCGAGCTTGTAAGTGATATAGCATATGTTTATATATATATATATATATATATATATATATATATATATATATATATATATATATATATATATATATATATATATATATATATATATATATAGACTGAGGATTTGGTGCGGATTTTTTATTTTCGTGCGGATGTGCGGATAGATCTAGGCCGTCCATTCCAGATCTGATCTTGACTTTTTATAAAAAAGTCAAGATCTACGCAACTATCAAGGTACCAAATCACCATTAAAACGATTTTTTTAATTTTTTTCCTTTTGAGCGATCCTTACTATTGTTGTATTCTTTACTTTTTTTTTTCTAGATTTTTCTGAGCACTTTTTGTTTTGTGATTATGAGTGCTACCGTGATATTAAGGATATTATGAAAGGGTTTTATGATAGGTACGGTGATATTATAAAACCAACGTGATATTAACCTTTTTCACATGAAAAAACGAACCGTGATATTGAAAAAGTTACTTTGATATTAGTAAAAAAATTAATATCGTTGTTTTTTTTCATTACGATATTAAAAAACTTACGGTGATATTAAAAAAAATTCAAAACATAAGCATGAGTGTTATAGTGATATTAAAAAAAAATCATACTATCGTAATACATTTTAACCATGAAAATGATTCTTTTTTCAGTTTCTTTTCAGGGATTCTTAATAATTTTTTGTCCTCTTTCCTTTTATTATTTTTTCAGATTTTTTTGATTTTTTTTTTGAATGTTACTATGATATTAATCCGCACCATCCCTACTTAAAACCCAATCCGCACCGGATCCCTTCCCTATATATATATATATATATATATATATATATATATATATATATATATATATATATATATATATATATATATATATATATATATATATGTAAGTGTACTAAGTGTAAATAGTTAATTATAAATGTATTGAGCATGGTTGTCAGGATCGCGATCCAGATCTTAGGATCTTACGATTTTACGATACAGCAAAGCAAAAATGATCCGGATCTTATGTAGGATCTTTGAAAGCTTAAGATCGTATAGTATCCCGATCCTTGTAAGCAAAAAACGAGCGATTATATTTCAATTTTAATTAATTTGTGTAATACAACACATCTTTACGTACAAATAAACCGAGCTGAGTGATCAAGCTCAAACCGAGTTCATTCATGACCGGTGATAATGGCTATAATTCACATGGGTCATGGGTCATATGCACTAGGTTATCATTGGTCACATTCAATAATGGGTATTTGACATCATATGGGTCATATGCATTAGGTTATCACTGGTCGTCACATCCATGACTGTTGATCATGGGGTAATTAACATGGGTAACGGGTCATGTGCATTAATATTGGGTTGTAGCGACATGTCATATATGTTATCAACCAATACATGATTGGTGATCGACAATGGGTAATTAACATGGGTCATGTGCATTGGATTTTGTAAACTAAGATAAATACTATACAACATTTTATACGTTTTGTATTTTTTTTAAACGTTTTCATCCGTTTGTAACGTTTTTCGTCCCTTTTTGACCGTTTTCAATCGATTTTGATTGATGTCGCTAGTTTTCGACCGACGTTGACAATTTTCGGCAGATTTCAACGGATTTAGACCGTTTTAGTCCGACTACGACCGATTGCGACCCTTTTCGACCGATTTCATTCATTTTGAATGTTTTCGGCAACTTTCGCTCGTTTTCATATGTTCTTAATTAGCTTTTCTGAATGTTTTCCTCTGTATTAAAATGTTATGAAACGTTTATTACGTTTTCGTACATTTTTGTACAATTTTTTCATAGCAACGAGATTTTTTATAGCGGTAGATAGTTTATTGATAAAAAATTATAGGTTATAAACGAAAAATAATAAAAGTTTGAAGATTTGGGAATGAAACATAATGTTTTGAAACCCGGTTCGACTCAGGTGGTTCAACCGGTTGAACCGTTCCGGGTGAAAAATGAGTCGATTTAAACCTGGTCAACTTGCTAGGTTGGGTCGAAAACGGGTCAAATAAACTGGGTCAACCAGCCGGGTTTGAAGAGTCCCGGGTCAACCCGGTTTGTGTTTATTTGGTTGTACTTAATTTGATAGGTTTGTTTTTAATTGGTTGTACAATGTGAATAAATCATTGTACTTTTATGTAATTTGGTAGATCTGTTTGTTTATAATATGAGAGGGCTCACAACTATGGTAATGAATAATAGAAATCCTCCATACTCTATAATCTATATACCTTAAAAGATTAAGGTATGAATCTTTCATACTGAGGGGCCCACCAGTACGATTTTACGATACTACAAAGCAAAAACGATCCGGATCTTACATAGGATCTTTGAAAGCTTAAGATCTTATAGGATCTCGATCTTGACCATAGGATCTTAAGAAAATGATATTACAAAACTATGATATATAATAATTTTGTGTTTATGATATATAATAATTTGTAAATTTGTATAACCCGAGAAACCGACAAACCAAGCATTTGGTTTCGGTTTTTACAACAAATTAAAAACGTATCTAAAAAATTTAATACAACCAATTAAAACAATTAATACAAATCACATACCGGGTTAACCCGGAAAGTTGACCTAGTTTAAATCGACCCATTTTTCGACCGGAACGGTTCAACCAGTTGAACCACCCGGGTCGAACCGGGTTTCAAAATATTATCCATTACTTAAAAGTACAATGATTTATTCACATTGTACAACCAATTAAAAATAGATCTATCAAATTAAGTACAACCAAATAGACACAAACTGGGTTGACCCGGGACTCTTTAAACACGGCGGGTTGACCCAGTTTAATTTGACCCGTTTTCGACCCAACCTAGCAAGTTGACCAGGTTTAAATCGACTCATTTTTCACCCGGAACGGGTCAACCGGTTGAACCACTCGAGTCGAACCGGGTTTCAAACACACTTCACTTGGATCTAGGGTTTTGATCCTCTCTTTCTTATCAAACACACTTCGAACACTTAACATAATCCTCTCTTTCTCTCTCACACTCACAGTTGCAACTCACTCGGATCTAGGGTTTTGATCCTCTCTTTCTTATCAAACACACTTCGAACACTTGAACATAATCCTCTCTTTCTCTCTCACACTCACAGTTGCAACTCACTCGGATCTAGGGTTTTGATCCCAAATCTCAAAAAGCTGATAAGATCACAAATTAATTAATATAATCCAAATACCCCCTTAGAGCTATTTATTCTTAGGCTTAGGTTGATTATCTGTTATAAGAATTGTGTTGCATTTGTATTGATAGAATAAGGAAGAACATGTTGTGTTGTTTTTGCGAATAATTAGAGCAAAAGAGATATTAAGGTTTGCTTGGATTAGCTTATTTTATCTTAGGCTTAGGTTGACTATCTGGTATAAGAATTATGTTGCATTTGTATTGAGAGAATAAGGAAGAAAAGTGACGGATGTGTGTGCGAATAGTTAGGCTAAAATATCCAAGTATCAAAGATGGAAGAAGTATCATCGATGGATGCAAAGACACCACTTTCAAGTATGAACATAAACTTGTTCTGGTGTTTCATCCATCGATGATTCATCTTTTCTCTTTAAAGGGATATTTGGATAAGGTCAATCATGAAACTTTGCAAATTTCTTATATTTTTTAACCGCTTTTTATATTTTTTATATCTCAAATCAAAAATCCTAGTTTAACCGCTTTTTATATTTTTTTATTTTTTTGCAGAAATCATTAAAATTGACAGCAGTGACTCAAGTTCATTATATCAAGCAGTTCTGAAGGTCCTCCAATTACATGGGCAGACTACTTTCCAAAGGGATATTCTGGATCAGGCACAAAAAGGAAGATGCTAGGAAGGTTAAAACTCCAAAAAAGACTGCCAAAGAGCTTTTTGATGAGTTAGGAAGTAATTTGAATAAACATTGTAATCCTTTTGTACTACTTTATTTGACTTTATGAATAAACATGTTGTAATCCTTTTAGATTAGTAAAATTTAAGAATGTGTACCTTTTGTTACCAGTATTTTGTAATTTTTCATTTCAAGTATTAATGGAATATGTTTAATTTTAATTCCCGTACTTTGTCATTGTTAAATTTTCTCATTAATTGTTACAATATTTTGATTGTTGTGTTCATTAACAAGAACTTGGGATATATTTTATATCATGTTAATCAAAAGTTATCAAAATCAGAAGTTTTTGCTGCTAAGAAAACGTTACTGCAGGTGGGTTTGTACTGCTAGATATGAGAGTGCAGGGGTGGATTGGTAACATTTACACTTAATTGTTACAATATTATGATTGTTGTGTTCATTAACAAGAACTTGGGATATATTTTGTATCATGTTAATCAAAAGTTATCAAAATCAAAAGTTTCTGCTGCTAAGAAAACGTTACTGCAGGTGGGTTTGTACTGCTAGATATGAGAGTGCAGGGGTGGATTGGTAACATTTACACTTAAGGGTTTAAATACCCAATTAACTAGTTATAAGGCCGTATAAGCCGCTTTCGTACAATAATGTCAACCTACATAGTTTACTACATAACATTGTCTACGGATAAACCCATATGGTTCATCCTACATTAGCTAATTACATACCATCGTCTAGTGACAAACCCATTTGGTTTATCATACATCAGATACTTACAAAAAAGTTTATCCAACTTACAAAAACTTTCAAACATTGTTTCACCCATCAACAAACATAAAACCATCAACAACCATCAACACACATCAAACATTAAGACTCCTTGGGACCTGTTTGTGTCATCTGTTAAAAAGAAGCGGACCCTTGCAGCTGCACCAAAGCCGGCTTCCTGTCTCAACTCCCTGAAACCAGAGCATGAAACAATAAACACCTTCCTCCTCACCTTCCCTCGACCAGGTACCACCACTGTTCTCTCACGTACTTGGAACACTTTCTGTATCATTTGGTGCTTCACAACAGCGACAGAGTACCCATACAAGTTGTACTTGTGCACAATTTTTGATGGTATAGTCTGTTACAAAATGTACAAAGTTACAACTGCTATAGATTGATAGTTGTTTAGTTTGTAATCTCATTGAAATTGTTGCATAATTACTATTTGACAAATTATCAAAGTTTTCAAGACACTTACTAGTTGTCCATTTCTCCAGAAGCATGCAGTCAGTGGTCGGTAGAATGCCCTATCTTCTTGGTCATGGACAGTGTGAAACGACCATCTGCACATCCAGTTCACCCGTCGGGCTTCAAAATCTGATTTAATGTTACAAAATGAGTAAGTTATAGATAATCCAAAATGTTACAAAGATATCATATACTTGATGTAGTTAAAGCTAATAAAGTAAAAAATACCATAGTCATTTGGTTGGTGACACAAGGCATTCATGGCAATATTGGTGCTGTATGTCTCCACAGTTGTGATGGCCCCTCCATCTGGTTCAAACAACATCACATTAAATTCCTGGCCCGGGTAAACCTGAGTAAAAACCATCCACTGACCAGCCTCCAAATTCAAGTCTCGAGTGAGTGTCACCCAACCACCGCCATATAAGAAGGAGTGGACGTATCGACCATTTAGATGATCACTGGTCACCCTAACATTGTAGACAGTCGTGTTAGTAGAAACCACGACCGAATCAGTAGGGGTTGGACCATTCAGATATCTCAGAAAGTCTTCCTCCAATGACTGCATAAGCAGAGATGTGTCTGTGACAGGCACTAAACATCTCCAAAATGGGGCACTCTCAGGTTCATAATTGTGAAACTCCAACCCATTCTCACCATAGCAAGTTACATAGAACACATCCTCACCCTCTTCAACAAAATGTATGTACTCAACAGCAGAACAGGAGATGTTGTGAATGACAAAATCATTCCACCTTGCTCCCTCAACAACACACTTAAATTGTTAGACTCTCCTTACACGAACTTTCCATCTAACCCCCCCCACAATTAACTAAGAAAATAAAACCATTGCCAGTATAGGAACCTCCTAGAACATAATCATTATGCAGTTCCTGTATATGAAAATAAAGTATACAAATGAAAATACAACTAAAAACTTAATCCATTCATATATCTTGCATCAAGTACTATATAACACAGACAAAAAAATTTGAAGTCAAAGTTGAAGAAAAAAGACTTGAAAAATTCAGAGTGGACACTTAATGTATGAATTTTTAAGTCTTCATTTGGCAAATTTGACATTATATATTTTTATTTGTGTTATATAATAGTTGATAAAAATTATACCAATGGAAAATACATTCAAAACTTAATCTATTCATATATTTTGCATCAAGTAATATATAACACAAATAAAAACATTTAAGGTCAAACTTGAAAACTAAAGACTTCAAAAGTCAACAGTGGACCATAATTATGGGAAGGAGTAATTAAACTAGTTTCTTAGAGAAATAACAGCTTGTCAATAATGGTGTTAACTTACAAACTCATCCAAAACATCAGGATTGTCCACAGCGCAAATAAATTGATTACCAAACATGGTTACTGCATTAACGATTAAGGTTATAAAACAATGCAAAATACCGTTTGAATAAAGTAAAAATCAGTAAATGTGGTTACCTGGTACGTGTGTTTTTTGAAGAATCACTACTGCTAAGCACCGACTGTATTGTTTGAGATATTAGGTTGAAAGAAGATAGAGAGTTTATGTGAGTGTGATTATGTTGTGTTAAACACGACTTAGTTTTGTTATTTGCAAAAAATATCCTCGTCGATTTTCGTGAAAGGGAGGTAGCTGAAGTGTGTTAATGTGTTATAGCGGGAATAGTGAAGTGATGAAAATACCCTGACGTGCAAAGCACGTGAGGGCACTAACGAGCTAGCAGCATTAAGTTCTGCCTAGCAGCATTAAGTTCTACCTTAGCAGCATTAACTTCGGAGTTACTAGCATTCACCCATATTCCAATCCAAACAACTTTTTCTTTGCTTTTCCTGCAAAATGTTAGTCTGGAAACAAAGAAAATACAAGCCATAACATATGCACAATCATCCCAACATCTAAATATACTTAACAGTTCTAAGTGTAACTAAGAGCATTGTAATGGGGCAAATGAAGAGTCATGACTAATAGTCTGAACTCAATTCATGCAGTGAATATCAAATTAGACTCAAACTAGGTAGATAGAGTACGTATACATAAGTTATCAGAAATGTGTGACCATATGTATCGAATTGTGACTACATTTAAATAATGTGTGACAAAATATGACACTATGATTTAGCCACCTAAAAAAATACTTCATGTGACCATATATATAGCATCTTTAATTTAGTCACACAAAAACTCAATGTGACTAATATCAAGGTTAATGATAACTGACTTCAAATTTTCTTATAAATAATAGTCACATGAATATTTCACAATGTGACTATTTTGAATGTATTGGTCACATATAATACCCATTAGGATTTGGCAAGCAAACACACACTAAACTTTAGACACACTTATTAACTTACGTGACCATATGTATCGAATTTTCATTACACTTAATCATGTTTCTATGGTTTAGTGTGACCATATATGACATTTGGTCACACTCGTCAACTGTGTGACATATATTTGTCACTATTAAATGCATATCGTGACTAACGTTTCAAACTTACTTTTCCGTTGTCACACATTTCAAACGCTATGTGGCTAAATATTCAGCAAAGAATAGCAGTCACGTTTAAATAATGTGTGACAAACTTGACTATATAATTTAGCCACATACACAATTACCTCATGTGACCATATATCTATTTAGGTCACACTTTTAAATTGTGTGACATATATTTGTCACATATGTATATCTATAGCGTGACTAATGTTTCGAGCTCATTTGTATCTGTCACACGTCTCAAATTAAAAGTGACTAAATAATCCAATTTTTTTTTCAGTTACCTCTAGTCACATAAATATTCAAATGTGTGACAATAGAACTTCGAAATGGTCACACAATGGCTGTTCATTTTATTCTGGTACATTTAGTCACGTATAAATGTTACAGTGTGACATTTCAAAATCGACCATGCGTGACCAATAGAACTTTTTGTACTAGTGTAATGATTACTTATGTTTATCCTACCTTCTAGACGCTAGATAAGTAGGCGAGGAACATGTATGGTAGCTCAGAAGACTCAACTAAATACTGAGGTTGCACAAATACAAGTCACCGAAAAAACATTATATAAACTTTAATCGATGGGAATGCAATTTTAAGGGGAGCAGTATGGTGGCCATAAGCCCATTAATCCTGATGGATTAAAGCTTACTAATACAATAAAACAAAAATACTTAATGAATTATACACATGCAGGACCTTCTTACGGCTCTAAGATCTCTGTTTAGGGCGTGTCTTGTGATGCTTCTTCGACTGAATTTGTCTCTTTAGGGTTTTGTTGCACCTCAAATTCGTATCTGTCTTGGGATATTTATAGCTTCTGTCTGAGGGATCGATGCGGAGCATCTTGATGATAGGTGCGGCGCATCTACTTAACTTCGCGTGGGGTCGAAGATTATTATATTCTGGAATATTCGTACACCGCCTTCAGATGCGGCGTAACTTGTTTCTCTATGCGGCGCATATCCTTTAACGTATTGGATAGTGTCTGGTGAAGTCTTTAGCTGATATGCCACATGTTTTAAATGAGATGCGGTGTATTTGGAGTATAAGAAGTTGGTTATCCTTCGTTGACTAATTCTTTAAAATATATTGTATTTTAAAACTTGGATCGATCCATGGATTTTAAAACTAATTCTTCATATGCGGCGCATGTTGTAATTAGATATAACGCATTCTTCAAAGTCAGGCAATGGTCTTCGAATTCATCTAAGTATGATGTTACGGCGTATCTATTGAGAATGATACGGTTCTTCTCATGGATTTCAGTATACTTTTCCAATCTTGATAATTTAGCTCCATAATTCGTCCAAAACATCAACTTTCACTAATTGGTTATTTTTACCTGAGAATTACTAAAGTAAAAAATTAAATATCGATTCTCATACAAAACAATATAAAACAAGTAATTAAATAGGATAAATGATGTCAATAATATGTACTTATTTGATCTCATTACACGTAAATATAACAAAGTAAATCAAGTTAAAAAGCGGTAAACTATTCAACCCCCTTCCAGTTTTCCAAAATTGGCATCAAGAGCTACGATACTCAATTCTTTAAAATATATTGTATTTTAAAACATGGATCGATCCATGGATTTTGAAAATCACAAAGAAGGGAAATCTACACAAAGACCACTGCTATTTGAACATGAAAATTTTCTTGAATGGAAAAATAAAATTGAAAACTATGTAAGATCAATAGATCAAGATCTTAGGCATATCATTTCCATTGGTGATGTTAAGCCAACAAAAACATGTTTTGAAAATCAAGATGACTATCTCAAAATTGACAAAAACACTAAAGCTAAGATATTGATCTATAAAGCTTTACCAAGAATCGAATATGAAAGAGTGTATTTTTGTCAAACGGCTAATGATATTTAGAAAAATCTTTTGAACTTTTATGAAGAAATATGTCATGTCAAGGATGATCAATTTGATCTTACATATGAGTTAGTAGTCTTATAAAAACTAATGGATAAACAATTAATTAAAGTAAATGTTGGGAATTACATTAACAATTACCACGGCTAGTATGGAGGTTACAACTACTGAAGAATGCACTAGCAGTGGAAACTCATTACCACTGCTAGTACAAACTATTACCACTGCTGTTAGGATAACTGTTAGGAAACTTGTATTGATAAATATAGAATAGATTTTGTGTATATCTTATTCTATTATCATTATACATATCATGTAGAAGAGGACTCCTTGTGCTATAAAAGGAGGTCCTAGGTTTAGGTTTGATATACGTTTTTCTTAGAGCTTCAAAGTTGTAACCCTAGTGATACAAAGATCACTCGTATTATTATTCTTAATAATATTGGAGCTAACAGTTTGGTTCACTTATTGTTCTCATTCATATACAACTGTTTTATTCACAAACAAACTTCTAAGTATTACTAAGTAGATTCCGCATACTTGGTGGTATAACTCAAAGTATCATTCTAACACAAATTAAGGTGTTTAGATCCATCAAGTGGTATCAGAGCCAGGCTTTGATACTTTGATTTAGAAGATCCGAAGTCCACTCACAAGATTCAATGGAGACAGAGACCAGTCAGTCCAACATTGCTGCTAAGCTTCCTAAGCTTAAGTTGAATGACTATGAGATGTGGAGACTAATGATTGAACAATTGTTCATGGTGCAAGACTATGCACTTTGGGAAATCATTATGTTTGGTGATTCCTTTAAACCTGGTACTACCTCAGAAACTATTGATGGCAAGGTAGTACAAAAGATAAACACTGGACCAGTCACAACTGATGAAAGACTTTAGAAGAAGAATGATCTGAAGGCCAGAGGTTTGTTGCTAATGACCCTTCCTAGGGATCAAGTGTTAGCCTTCAGCAAGTACAAGACTGCAAAGACCTTATTTGAGGAGATCTGCAATGTTTTTGGTGGTAATGATTCCACCAAGAAGACACAGAAGACCTTGTTGAAACTGACTTATGAAAACTTTGGTTCAACAAGTAATGAATCAATTGACAACATCTTCACAAGGCTTCAAAAGATTGTTACTCAACTCACAGTGTTTGGAATTGAGGTGGAAAGGGAAGACCTAAATTTAAAGTTTTTAAGAAGTCTACGCTCTGAGTTTGGTACAAATGTTGCAGTGTGGGAAGACAAGCCAGAACTGGAGAATATGAAGCTTAATGATTTGTACAATAACTTTAAAGTTATTGAATAGAGGTTGAAGAAGGCTGGCAAACTAAGTTCAGGATCAGGGAACTTAGCACT
Source organism: Artemisia argyi (assembly GCA_030686995.1). NCBI lineage: Eukaryota > Viridiplantae > Streptophyta > Magnoliopsida > Asterales > Asteraceae > Artemisia > Artemisia argyi. The sequence goes on from JARVZY010011539.1 coordinate 122,050, forward strand.
TATATCATCATCTGTTGATGATAGTTCAGATGAAGAGAGTGATAGTGATGATGATGCTGCTAACATTGCTGTTTCCACTGGCAGTGGAGGTGTTATCACTGCTAGTTCAAAAAGGCAGGTTGCTGGTCTTGGAGATTCTACTTTTTATGCCTTTCTTTCAAGTCAAGCAAATGGTTCAATTCTGACACATGAAGACTTGGATCAAATTGATGAAGATGACATGGAAGAGATAGATATTAAATGGCAAGTTGCATTGCTAAGCTTAAAGGCAAAGAAGTTATGGAAGAAGACTGGTAGGAAGATCATCATTAATGGCAATGAAACTGTAGGTTTTGATAACAAGAAGGTGGAATGCTAAAACTATCACAAGAAGGGGCATTTTGCCAGGGAATGCAGGAAATCAAAGAAGCCTGATAATAGGTCAACTTGGTACAAGTAGGACAAGAAGAAAGAGCCCACAGTTGAAGAACCAAAGGTGCTTTTGGCCATTGATGGATTGAGCTATGATTGGAGCTATATGGCTGAGGATGAAGAAGAAGATCCAGAATCTACAATGATTGCTACAGAGCTTGCACTTATGGCTTTTTCTGACTCTAAGGTACATATTAATAATGCTTGTTCTAAAACCTGTAAGGCTTTAAAAGATTATGAGAAACTTAAAGATCAATATGATGAACAATTGT
>JARVZY010011540.1:0-12796 GCA_030686995.1 Artemisia argyi
AAAATATATGTGATTGTTCTGTTGTCCGCAAATGGACAGATCAGTTTGATGTTCTTGTGATGAACTATAAACTTGGTCTATGCTATATGACGTCATCAAACCTGAAATGTATTCTATAAACCAGTTGGCCATATTGCATTACCAAACCAAACAAATATCAGTTTTGGTTGTGCAGGGCCTTTTTTTTTCCCCCTTTTTTTTCCCCTTTACATAAGAAGCATGAAACTAATTAAGTTAAAGACACATTCTAATTAGTAATATAAAGCATATCACACGATCATTTCTTGTGCATTTTATGTGATTAAATCACTCTAACCTGATATCAAGGCTTGATGCTTATAAGCAAATAGTAAAGATTAATTCATTAAAAATTGAGCATTATTTGAAAGAGTTAATATGGCGAAAGGTTACATAAAGTTACAAGAAGATGGTGATAAACTAAGATTAATAAAGCACATCTTGAATAAACATTTTATCTCTATCAAACTGTGAACATCAGGTCTAAACGGATTCACCTGCAACAAGTTACCACAATCTACGACAATAAGCACAACTCATAACTATATTATCTCATACAAACTTACTGTGTATCACCGCCACTCTGCTGCCACAAATTAATTATATCAGTAGCCTGATTAAGAAGAACAACCATCTGCCTTTGAGAAATCCATGGCTTACTTTCAAGCATGATCTTCAGCTCCTCCCAAGCATCTTTCCTTGGCCAAAAATAGTAAGGACTTACAGGAATAGTCCCGTATCCTGGAATCACTTGGTCCAGTGCTATCCCGATATTTTTCTCCATCCATATGAATTTCAATACCAGCCTCGGTTTCTCCATTGGCTTCACAACCACTCCGAGCTTCTACAAATTCAGCCGATTTGATTAAAAAAAAAATACTGTAAGTATCAACTCTGATTTTGTCTTTTGAATTACAGCTCCTAGGCTAAATATTTAAGTTACTGATTTTTTGAATCATTGTACTCGACTTTACAATGAAAAAACACTATAGATCTAGTTTAAATGTGAAACTGTATACCACACTCAGCAAGATTCAGTGATTTTTAGAAGAAAATTGTCGAGCAAAATTGGTTTCTTTTCTCTAAATTTATGCCAAAACAATGGTTAGCTTGCAGCAGAGATTTTGGTGATACGTAACAACTCATCCTTTCCAAAGGAAGGGAGAATTTGTGTGCATAAAGTTAGAAATACTATTTTTATAAACAAACTGACAAAAACGCATCCATGTTATGCATTATCATTGTGCCAAGAGGACAGTCATGTTATACCTATACATCAAGATACATTTGACGTCCTAAATCAGCAGTGTCATTCTAAAGATGAGTCAAGAATCATTTTGTATTTGGGCATTTACAAAACTAGGAAGAAAATGGCGTTCCAATATTGAGCCTCAAAGTAGAAAAACTCCAATATGCATTTACTAATTTATTTTATAGAATTATATCAGAAGGCGACATTACTATTTCACCTGGTGACAACAATTCTACTTTTTATTTTTTTGGGTAACCATGGTTTCCGACCTTTTGGCCGACTAATCCACGGGTTTTGAACCCACCGCCACATAGACTCAAACCAGGTAAAGACCTCCTTTTTCAGAAGGATCAAGGTTGTTTGCACCTAGCAGGAATTGAACTTGAGACCTCACACTAATTAGAGTGATAGTCACAAGCCTTTTTGCCACTAGGCCACCCTTGAATGATAATAAAAATACTATAAACTTAATAGTAATTCGTATAGTATTTTATTTACATAGAGTTAGTGATAAGGAAAGGAGTATATAATTAGAAATGAAGTGAGACCTGAGTTTCAGTTTCAATTGCTTGAGCTGAGGCGGCTGCTGCTGCTGATATGATAGGGGTTCTAATTGTGGAGGCATGATTGAATTTGACTCTGCTGATGAAATGAGAATTTGTAAGAAGCGAACAAGGTTTGTAATTGTATGAACAATTCACGCTCATCGTCGCCATGAAAGATAACATTTTTTTCTTTCTTTCTTTCTTTCTTTCTTTCTTTCTTGATAATAAAATGTTCCTTCTTCTTTTCTTATTATTTTTTATTTATTTTATTTTTTTTCAGAATAAAGGGAAAAATTTTGATAGAAAACTGAAAATTTAATTTATTGTGTTCTTAAAAATTACTGTAACATGTTTAAAAGTCATAAATGTAATTATGTGTCTTTTTTTTCTTTTCTTTCAAACTCAAGAATATAACATTTTTTTCTTTTTTCATTTTACTTTAACTCAAGAACATGAAATAAAAAATCAAATTTCTTTTCTTTTCTCTTCTTTACTCATTATTTATTTCTATTCCCACCTAAAAAAACTTGAGATGCGTTCTTGAGCTTTTTTTAGAAAGAAATGAAATGAAACAAAAAAATTATTGTGTTATCGGGTTTTCTTCAAATAAAAAATAATGGAAACAGAAAGGATTTAATAGGAAAATTAATATTTTTCCGCCTAAATATGGGCGCATCTGAATGAAAACAAATTTTTACCTAAACTATTTATTATAAAATAACCAATAACCCTCATTATTTTACATATATTTTGTTATATGTCTTTTTATGTTTAAAAAAGCATAACTGTAATAATTTTTTTTTTCTAGCTGGGGAAAAAGTCTTTTTATCTTTCTTTTCCTCCTAACTCGAGAACACGACTTTTTTATTTCCTTTCATATTCTTTCATGAAATATAAATGTAACTTTCTTTTCCTTCCATTTATTTTCTTTACTCTTCTTTAACGGTTATTTCTATTCGCACAAAAGAAAACTCGAGAACACGGTAGGAACGTGCTAAAATTTTGAAAGCGCATGATTTTTTTTCAAAAAGTACAAGAAAATGTAGAAAATTGCAACAAAAAAGTATGAAAAATCATAAATTTCAGTTTTATTAAAACTATTTATAGACTAGTGAAAATATAAAGAATAGTTATAAATTAGTTCCAATTTAGCACCCTAACTTTGTTTTGATTAAAAGACCGCCTTCAAAATTTTATTAGTGTTTCAGTGAAATTTTTATTTTTGAGTCACCTACATACCCTCTTATCCCTCATAGTTTTTTTTTTTTTTTTTTTTTTTTTTTTTTTTTTTTTTTTTTTAACTTAAATTTTATCATAAAACTGTGGAATTGTACAAAACGTAAAATATAAAATTTGACAAATCAAAAGTATTAAAAGACATTTGTCAAATTTTATACTTTACGTTTCGTACAATTCCACAGTTTTATGATATATATATATATATATATATATATATATATATATATATATATATATATATATATAGAGAGAGAGAGAGAGAGAGAGAGAGAGAGAGAGGGGGTGGTTATCGTAAGATAGTGATTAAAGTAAGATAAAGTAGAAGTAAGCTTAACCGTCGGATGTATCAAACATGATGTCATTAAATCAAAATTAATTTAATTGCATTTTAGTGAATAACTTAAACTTGATGGCAAAATAGGTAACCATTTGAAGATTCACGTCTCTCTACCCAGCGGTTTTGATGGCAAAATAGGTAACCGTCGGAGTACCACATTTTTTTATTATTTAAATTTTAAAAATTCAAATTTTTTTACCAGTTTTTGTACTTTATTTTGTTATTATTTGAGCTTTCCTGTATACACATGGACTTTTGATACACATAAAACATTTGTTTACGATATATCTTGTTTTTATTTTCATGTAACGCTTTTTGCTAGATTGGTTGATATCTAATTGAAACCACTAAAATACTACTCGTAATACACATTGAAATATTGATATTGATGACGTATAGTCTATAGTTGGCCCACGAGCCCAAATGGTAGACATTACTAAGCCCAAACCCACCACGAGTGGGTTATCATGACAAATGACTTGGGCCATAATACCAATGGCTTGGACTCACGAAGTCCGAAGCCCAACCAAACTACCCGGTCATAGGATAAGGATCTTCTATTTACGGAATAGATATCCTTACCCAGGATAAGCACCACGTGTGCGAATAGTAAGGAGCAAGAAACTTACACGGTTTATGCGCCCATATATATAGAATGATACATTCTCATTAAAGGTACGATTCACACAATCCCTAACTCTTAAACAAAACCCTAAAACCGATTACTTACTCTCACGCCGGAGTCTAATCGTTGGAGACAATCCCACGATAAGTCTAACGGTGTTGTTTACTTTCTTAGTGCGCGGGTTTCATAAGCACTAAAGTTCTAATTGATACGAGAGCGGGAGTCCAAACAAGGTAAGCCCAACTTTTGTATCAACAAGTGGTGTCATACGTGGGACCCTACACTAAGAACTCAAGACCAGAATGCCGAAAAACAAGAACTCAGGGTAGCGGACTCCGCAGCCGGAGAAAACACGTGATGATTCACATAGGAAGAAGCATCAAGGTTCGACTCCAAGGCCAATCTCTGGAACAACCAGTGCGCCTAGTCATCGCAAGTCGAATATAACTCCAACCCCTACCACGGTAGAATTGCCTTTGGGGACAACCCAAGCCACTACCGTAGTCCCAAGCGCTGAGGACATTCAGCACACTCTCTTTACCACTCCCCACCAAACGGCACCCATAGTGGACAACACTGTGCCACCAGGAGCACCTATTAGAGAGAGGGAACCCCGTGCGGAGACGGACATCCTCGCAGTAGAAGAGGATACACCTGAGGTGACATTAAACGATTTTGTGTCCCAACATTACGAGTCTTTAACTAGTCTCATGCGAGAGGAGGCAAGAAGAAGGTCAAGCCACGGCCTGCAAAACCGGCTAGACTTTGGCCAAGATCCACGATAGACTTGGTACAGCATCTAACTCTCAATACTCGGAGGAATATGAAAACAATGTGAGGCATACCAATGTCCACGCTAGGCTTGGTAGCCGCAGGATGCAAGATAGACTTGGACGACAACGCTCACCGAGTGTAAGCGTCTCAAGGTCAGGAAGCAGAAGAATCCAAGATAGGCTTGGGAAACACTACTCCCCAAGTAGAAGCCCTTCAAACTCGGACTCCGAGGAAAAACGGCGCAAGCGCCACAAAAGGAACAACTCCTCTTCAAGTAACTCCTCGGACAACGAGGATAGAGAGACGGGACATTGGAAATCTAAAAACCGACGTCGTTACGAGGAGGACGAAGATATTTCCCTTCCTTGGCGTCGCCAAAAGGTTGATGTGTTCACGCGACGCATAAGCGATTTCTCAGATGACAAGAGAAGGCGCATGCCCACCAATGTTAAAACATATGATGGAACAGGTGATCCTGATGATCACCTAAAAATTTTCGAGTCAGTGGCTGCTATCGAAAATTGGCCACAACCTGTGTGGTGCCATATGTTCAACTCTACCTTAGTAGGGAATGCATGAACATGGTTCAGCAAGCTTCCACGACGAAGCATAAATGGGTTTGAAGAGTTGCGGAAGGCATTCCACCTAAATTTCACGCAACAAAAGAAGTGCGCAAAGAACCCTGTGGAACTAGCCAGAGTGAAACAGCGCCAAGGGGAATCCACAAGCGCTTATATGGAGCGCTTCAAGGATGAATGCATACAAGTCAAGGTATGCCTCGAGGTACTAAAAATCTCAGGGTTCATGAACGGGATCAATAACCCAGAGCTGATACGAAAGCTAAACGATAAAGTACCCCAAAGCTTTGATGAGCTAACAAAGCGCACCATATCCTTCATCCAAGGGGAAGTAGCGGCGGCAGACAGCAAAAAAGGTTACTCAACCTTTAAACCACAAGAACAGTCTAGGAGACAATCCAATGATCAAAGTGGCAACCGCAACAGGAATTACCGCAACCAAGGTAGTGGAAGGGATAACGACAAGTACGTCCCACTCACAAAAACCCCTAAGGAAATATTCGCGGCAGAAGGAGCAAATTTCCCAAAACCTCCACATATGCGCACTCAAGAAGAGAAGCGCATAGGAGGAGGATACTGCGAATACCATGAGCAGAAGGTTCACACTACTAACGAGTGCGTCCAACTACGTCAGCTAATTGACAAATTAGTGAAAGAAGGGAAGATGGACCACCTCGTTAAAAACATTAAAGAGGGGAAAGATAGACAAAAGAATGGGGCCAAAAAAGAGATATCAAAAAGTATGGCTGACACAATATACATGATACAATCATGGCAGCGAAATACGAAACAAAAAGTCAGCCAAAGATTTTCCAAGGGAAACCAAATCTCTTTCCCCACTCCTACTGCGGACAACGCAGTGGTAGAACCACTCACCATCGAGATACAAGCGGGGGGTCATGATATCCACCGTATGTATGTTGACGGAGGAGCGTCTGCGGACATCATGTACGAACACTGCTTCAAGAGGCTACAACCTGAGATACAAACCCAGTTAATTCCGGCCACGACGTCGCTGAATGGATTCATAGGTGAAAAGATTTGGCCCATGGGAAAATTACGCATACTTGTGGTAATCGGTAATGAATACCATTCCACAACAGCCTGGATGAACTTCATGGTAATCAGGTCTCCCTCGTCATACAATGGCATCATTGGGAGACCAGGAATATCAGCCATGCGTGCAGTTCCATCCACAGCACATGGGATGCTCAAGTTCCCAATGGAAGGAGGGATCGTCACCCACTACAACACCACTGCATCTCCAAGAGAATGCAACATAGTGACAGATGAAGTTCCGCGCGCTCCAAAACAGCGCACAACCAAGGTGACAAACCTGAAAGTTGCAATCCACCCAGATTATCCTGACCAAGAGATATCAATTGAGGGATCACTGTCCGACAAGGGCAGAGCAGCTGTGTGCGCATTATTGCAAAAGAACCTAAACATCTTTGCATGGGAACCCAAACACATGACCGGAGTGCCAAGAGCCATTACAGAACACAAGCTAGAAATTCGACAAGGATATCCTCCAGTACGGCAGAAAAAACACGGCCAGGCTCCAGAACATGCAAAAGCTATCCTGGAGGAAGTGCACAAGCTCGTGGACGCAGGTATCATGCGAGAAGTTTATTACCACGATTGGCTTTCTAACCCAGTGATGGTAAAGAAGAGCGATGGTAGCTGGAGAATGTGCGTGGACTTCACCGATCTCAACAAAGCATGTCCACAAGACTGCTATCCGCTACCAGAAATTGATTGGAAAGTAGAATCCTTGTGCGGGTATCCCTTTAAATGCTTCCTAGACGCATACAAAGGATACCATCAAATTCAAATGGCCAAGGAGGATGAAGAAAAAACAGCCTTCCACACGAGTCAAGGGGTGTATTGCTACAAAAAAATGCCCTTTGGCTTAAAAAATGCAGGAGCCACATACCAACGGTTAGTGGATAACACATTTGAGAAGCAAGTGGGCCGCAATTTGGAGGTCTATGTTGATGACCTAGTCATAAAAAGCCATACCAAAGAGGAATTGGTGCGGGACATAGAGGAAACGTTTAAGACATTGGGAAGAATAAACATTAAGTTGAATCCCAAGAAGTGCACTTTTGGAGCAACAGAAGGCATGTTTCTTGGATACCTAATAGAACCCGATGGTATTAAACCTTGCCCAGAAAAAACAAGAGCGGTCATCGAACTACCTTCACCGCGCACACTAAAAGAAGTCCAGTCACTAAACGGCAAATTAGCCGGACTAAATCGGTTCTTGTCTAAATCAGCGGACAAGTCACTTCCTCTCATTAAAACACTCACGAAGTTTACAAAAAAGGGAGATTTTCGATGGACTCCAGAAGCGGAAGAAGCTTTCTAACAGCTCAAACAAAACCTAGCAGAGCTACCCAAGCTTGTCGCACCCCGACAAGGGGAAGAACTGATCATGTATCTATCAGCGACCCATGGAGCAGTCAGCACGGTGCTACTGACAGACAGAAACTCTGTTCAAACACCCATATACTTTGTAAGCAAAGCTCTCAAGAAGACAGAGACTAACTACACCGCTATGGAGAAACTGGTCCTAGCCTTAGTATTCGCAGCTAAGAGACTGCGCAGGTACTACCAAGCGCATCCAATAGCTGTAATTACGGACCAACCCATCAGGCAGGTTATCTCTAAACCTGATGCATCAGGGCGGCTACAAAAGTAGAGCGTGTTATTGAGTGAGCATAACATCTCTTATAGGCCGCGCACCGCAGTCAAGGGACAGATATTGGCTGATTTCATTATCGAGAAGCCAGATGCTGATACTCCATCACCAACGGTTGATGTACCATTACAAGAACCATGGGTTCTATTTACGGACAGATCTTCGTGCGCAGAAGGGTCAGGCGCAGGCCTTATCCTTACCAACCCAGATGGAACAGAACACACTTACGCACTGCGTTTTGAATTCATAGCCACAAACAATGAGGCAGAATATGAAGCATTGCTGGCTGGACTCCGCATAACAAATCAAATGGGTATACACAACCTAGAAGCTAATGTGGATTCACGATTAGTAGCTAACCACGTGTTAGGCGAATATGTGGCCCAAGAGGAACACATGATCCAATACCTCGATAAGACCAAGTCCTTGATCAAGAATTTTGACAAGTTTTCCATCAAACAAATCCCACGAGGAGAAAATAAAAAAGCAGATGCGCTAAGTAAAATCGCATCTACAAGCTTCGCACACCTGTCAAAACAGGTATTGGTGGAAACCTTGAAGAACAAATCCATCTCTGAGATGGAAATCTCCACAGTGATAGAGGAGGAACATCCTACATGGATGACACCCATCATGGATTTTATTAGCAAGGGAACACTCCCCCAGGAACAAAAGGACGCTCGACGGATACGGCGCACAGCGCAGACATTCGAACTTCGAGATGGTATCCTATATCGGCGTTCATTCCTACAACCATGGCTTAGGTGCGTCGGACCTCTTCAGGCAGACTACGTACTCCGGGAAATCCACGCCAGATCTTGCAGCATGCACTCAGGACCACGGTCTGTTGTAGCGCGTGCCTTGCGATCCGGGTACTATTGGCCTACCATGCACTGCGACACGCGAGACATGATTAGAAGATGCAACGACTGCCAAGTCCACAGACCCATTCCGCGTCGACCACAACATGAGCTAACACCCATCACCTCACCATGGCCATTCCATAAATGGGGAATTGACATTGCATGACCCTTTCCAGTCACGGCAGGAGGACTTAAGTTCCTCATTGTCGCCATTGATTACTTCACCAAATGGATAGAGGCAAAAGCAGTGGCAAGTATCACAGGCAACCAGGTCAAACGATTCGTTTGGGATAACATTGTATGCCGCTTTGGCCTACCTGGAGAGATTATTTCGGACAACGGAAAACAATTCTGTGATAACCCATTCAAAGACTGGTGCGCACAGTTAAACATCACACAACACTTCGCGTCAGTTAAACATCCACAAACAAATGGATTAGTAGAACGCGTGAATCATAGCCTGGGTGAAGGAATTAAAGCGCGCCTGGACAAACATAAAGGAAGATGGGTGGACGAATTATCGCATGTTCTGTGGGCCCACCGCACAGAAATCAAAGTCAGCAACGGCGATACACCTTTTTCTCTTGTCTACGGGACAGAAGCTGTTATACCAGCAGAGATTGGAATGCCAACAATCCGTACATCGGAAGTCAACGTCACAACAAACGATGATGAACGACGCATTGACTTAGATCTGTTGGAGGAACGACGCGAAAGGGCAGCTATCCGCGAAGCAAAAGCTAAATCAAAGATGAAGAAGTATTATGATGCAAGAGTCAAAAACATTTCTTTCCAACCAGGGGACTTTGTATACCGCGCCAACGATGCAAGCCACGCAGAAGACACGGGCAAACTCGGACCCAAATGGGAAGGACCTTACGAGGTCACAGAGGCATTAGGCGACGGTGCGTACAAAGTGCGCGACATGAAGGGCCACGAGCTACCACGCACCTGGAACATTTGCAATCTCAAGAGATGCTACCTTTAGGCTACGACCCACACACTGACACCTCTGCACTTTAGTAAGCGCTCAATAAATGTCTGTGTATTTACCTTTTCTTTTAGGAAATTGTCTTTACTTTTTTAACATGCAAGAATTAATAAAACATTGTGGTTTCTAGCTAACTCCACAACACATTTCATCATTATTGCTTACATCATTCATTTATGTTTCAATTCTGTTTATTTATATTATTGCCTACATGGCGTGCATGCACATATTAAGACCACACGAGGGCAGACAGGATGAGTAAACCTACTAACATACTCGTTGAATAAGAGGGTTGCAAACCCATCAACATTGGATCACGTATCCTTGTTAAACACCTTACTGTCAAGACGTTGGAGTAAGTTCAAAGTACATCCCACGATGGATGCAATTCAACGCACACTGTGCGCGTTTAACAAAACATGGATTCAAGACAATTGACTCCTAAATAGTGGAATTCGCAGTACGCTGCATACCACCACATGGATTCAAAACAATTGACTCCTAAGTTCGTACGCAAACTCACTAACTTCATACACGACTATGACTTTAGTATGCATCCCACGACGAATGCGCAATAACGCACATTGTACAAGTTTAGACAAACTAAGAAACCAAGACCCTTGGTTCCTCCAAAATGATAAATGTAGCACACTACAAGCCTATCTGCACGTTGTTACGGTTATGGACTACAAACGTTTATTTATTAAGTTACAGACTTAATACATACGTTATGGACACAATACAAGGTATTATATGCACATCGTTACTCTTGGAAAGTCTCTCACATAACAAAGACAAAATATCTAAGTACAAAACGGTATATACGAGCAAAAGTCCCATACTTTCATTTAAACAAAAACCACGAGTTTTTACAACGCTATAACTTCGAGTTATACATACATATCTACAAGCTACGGCGGCGTTGAGGGCTGCGTTCTTGGTCAGCAGAGCTCCCAGCCTCTTGGAGTTTCTTCAAAAGCAACGCATCTTTCGGTGACACGGTCGCCACACTGACTGCAACCCCATCTGACATAGGAATATGCGCAGCACCCACACTGCTAAGAGTGGCTTTCTCTTTGAGACCTTTCTTCTTGGCCGCCCTCTCTGCGTGACGCTCCAAAACCTCCTTCAGAGGAACCTCCTTCTCAATAGCGAAGGGGTTAAGAATATCACGAGGCTGCGCGAACACTGGAACCTGCAACTGAGACTCGTCAGGCTTCAAATAAAAATCAGATTGAGCCTCTACATTCTCCAAGATATGCCTCCCCAGAGTTAATCCCGCCATTATTACTGAGATGGGACAATCTTGGTCGCGCTCCAGCCGCGCAATGTGCGGAAGCTCGAAGAGCCTCATCCCCTCCATCGCCTTCACGAGCTCCTCAAAAGCATCAGCATTGTATTCAGGAACCTCAGCGAGGGGAATGGTCAGTAGCTGACCCTCAGCAAGCTCTTCCACAGCCTGCGCCTTGCCACGAGCAACGGCGCATTCCACCACCTTACCAAAGGCACCCACGACCTCTGGGGACTCCAACGTGCCCATGGCAGCCAGGCGCAAGCCATGGCTGATCAACCACCTGCACAAACAGCAAAGAATGCATTAGAAAGAAAGTAAAAAATACAAATAACAATCAAAGGATAATGTATAACAAGTACCTGGGCTCTGCAATCATAGACATAAGATGAGGATACAACTCCTCATCATACTCTATGCTCAACCTACGCAGCTTTTCCTCCTGCGTCTCCAGAGAGCTCTCCACTTTCTTGCCAAAGTCAGCAAGCTTTACCCCCCAGGTGAGGTTAAACCTATATTGCTGCGTCTCCCCACGCTCGCGCTGCAGCTCCACCATCACAGTCAACTTCTCATCAGTAACCTTCTTTGCGTGCTCAGCGGCAGCCAACACCTCTGCCTGCGCCCTAGCCAACTGCGCCCTGAGCAGGGCAATCTGCTCATCCTTCTGAGCAAGGCTACCTCCCTCCACAATAGCCCGCGCCTTTAGCTGAGTGACCAACTCAGCCTGGCGAGCAGCAACAACGGCTAGCTCCTCCACCAACTCATGCGCAGACATATGCGCTGCTGCCTTCGAAGGCTCCTCCACGCGAGCAGCCTGCGGTGACACGGCACTGTCAGCAAACACCGCATCATCATTCGCAGCATGGTCACTACAAAACAAAGAAGGTACAGTTAGTACGAGGATGTAACAAATGTGGTAGAAGGAAGTTGTACACACTTACACAAGAGGTGGGGACCTGGACAGATTCTTCTCCGCGCCAGAAACGGACATATCATCCGGTGTGGAAGACTCTTCATCAGCAATCAGATGGCGCCTCCTCTTGGAAGTGCCAATGCCATAACCGCCAGAAGACACTTCCTTACACTTCCCTCCCTGTGCCTCTGCAAAAGGCTCCAGGATCTCCACGCTATTGGAGGACTCAACATGCGCCTCCTCCACCACGAGAGATTGCTCCCCAGTAGGAGGAACACTCTGCACTGGCACAACAAGCGTAGCTGCAGGTGGAGAATCTTCACATGCAACAGGTCCAAACACCGTTAGGTGCCCCGCAGTAGCCTCTAAGATGGGCTCCTCACCATCCCTCAGAGGGCGCACCCCCACTGTCACGCGCTTGAGCTCCTTCAACTTTGATGATGCGAAAAATGAACCACTTTTAGGGGGTCATTTAAGCCTGGAATTGAATTTATTTGATAAAATATTACCCTAAATCGTTCCTTTTGTGATTTTAGGTACTTTGGGAGTGAAATCTGGAAAAGGAAGCAATTCAGACGTTTTTGGAGCATAAAAGTGAAGAAAACGCCAAATGCTTAATTTTCCATGCTGAGAATAGTGTATGACGGCGTCAAGAAGGAAATCCTG